>JBBPOF010000648.1:0-19140 GCA_038091315.1 Porphyrellus cyaneotinctus | reverse complement strand
TGATTGACGTAGCCTGGAGACTATCCGTTGGCCATTGCGCTAGCTTCTCAAGGCAAGATAGACTTAAAGCCACTCGTTTCACATCGGTAAGTTTCTGCGCGCATCTTTCTGTCCCACATTGTCAATACTCCACATTAGCTTCGCATTCGAGGAATCTTTGATAGCGTTCCAAACCACCCGCAACGGAAAGAGCGAGGACGGCAAGGGCGTCATCAAGACCATTATTTCAGGCCCTGGGGTTGGTATCAACGATGTATAAGTGTGTATTACTCATACTCGGCATTGATTAATGTATGTACAGAATTTCGTGTGCTGTTTGTCTTCTGGCTACTATGTATGATGTATGAGTACAGTGTATAGTTGTAATTTGTCAACATTTAACGGAAACTTGTTATGCAAAGTTCTGCATTCAGCCTCCATCAGGGTATCGACTCCTTTGAACTTACATCAGTTCCTGTTCAGCAATGACCTTCAGGCCAAGAAACACGTATTATTTGCGCATATCCACGGATATACTCCTTCCGCTATTTGTCAGTAATTATTGGTGCCGCTCTTTCATGTCAGCCTGACGGGTACATTAACCAGCTTTACCTTGATGAACGGCACATCGATTGGATGTCAGATATGGTCCTACAACATGTACTCGCGGATTTGAGACCACTGTGAGTTGATATTTGCTATTGCGACTCGCCGGATTTATTGAGTATTCTGGCAGAATCATCCCGAAGCTACAGGCAGAGAAGGATGTTCACTTTGGCCCAGGGACTACGCTTGGTAATAAACGAGGAACCGTGGAGGTCCACCGTGGAGGTCCGTATACTCCATTGGTCTGGTGGTGCTTGCACATTTAGACTGATACAGTTGCACCACAGAAACCTACCAGTTTGCCTATTTCTTTCGGAAGACCGAGCCTCACACAGTTCTCTTCAAGGTAGACACGCGCTCGCTCCAGCAGCCTCCGAAACTTATGACATCTGTCCAGTCTAGGTATTTTGTGGCTGCGCCCCCTCGCCCGGCTCCCCAGCCTGCTTCTTCGCAATTTGTGGATCCGAAGAAAAGATCAAGAACACAAGTGTCTGCCAAGCAAAGCAATCGAAAACGTGCCAAGCCTAAAGGAAAGGGCAAAAGCTCCCAAGGTCATCTCGATGAGGACGAGTGGTCTGATGAGGAGAGTCAAGAAGACATGGATGACGCTGATCCCATCTTCAGAGAGCCTCGCCCGGTACGAAAGCAACGTCGTATCGTGGCTGACACATACCAGCAAGACGACGACGACGGTGTAGAGGGCATACGTGAGGATGTCGCCATGAACACATTACCTCCTGAATCGGATAGAGAATCTTCCGAAAATCCTGGTGTGTAAGTCGAATCACTTTTGCGCAATATTCAGGTGCGGCGAAAGTTGATCAATCAATCAAGTCCTATTGTCAGCGATCGAGATGCTGCTGCATGCGACGTCGACGACCGACCGTCTGAAACAGCGGATATTGAATTTGTTATCGAGGAAGAAGAAACAAAACCAAAACCCATTCTCAAGCTTCAATATCAGTTATTTCCTATATCCGGCCACTGTCTCTGTGTGGTCGTCGAGCCTTGGCCGTCTCTACGCGCAGAAACAAAGCTGTCGGTGGGTCAGGGAAAGCTAATTAGGCGTGGGGGATGGGGGCCATCGCTCGTTCTATCCAACGGATCTGTTATCGCAGGACAGAGAGCTAAAACGCCTCTGTTCCTTCCGGAGCATGACAGGGCACCGAGTGAAGCACCCTTCGCAAGAGAAAAAACGCTTCCTCCTGCACCTCTCTTCAACGACACATTGTCAACACCCGAAGATGACGACGACGACCTCATGAATTTCAGTCAAACACTCAACGCGGCGGGTCACATGCATGTTATTGCAGCTGATGATGACGACGATATGGACGGTGCGGTATTGTTTGGGGATGCGGATGAAGTAAGGGAGTTGTTCTAGGATGATATCGTGTAGTAAAAGCGTCTGTCATATTAAGCCCGCCCAATCTCTCTTAATATCTCGATTTTGCGAGGTTCTGCTACCTGTCGGAATCCAGCATTCGACATGTCAAAGCTACCATGGCCTCCAGACAATGCCCGCAATCGCGTCGCATAATCCAACATTCTACTGAGCGGAGCAACGGCGTAGATTGTCCGTTTCGCTTGGGGCAGAACGGATGCAGATGAAGCCCCGAGGGCAGTCGAGGAAGGAGAAAGTTCCTCGGGAGGCACATACAGTCCATCCAAAGGATATGGATCTCCATTCTCATCGACTGCTGAACTGGCAAGGTCAAGAACCTCACCTCCGTTCTCCGTAATGTCTTTGACAACCTTGCCGAGAGCATCCACATAGACGGAAACCTTGAGGTTGATGTAAGGCTCAAGAATAGGACCCATCCCCGCCTTTTTGAGCTTAGACCGCAATATGTACGAGCTTGCGCCAGTGAGGATGGACGACGGTGCATGATGCGGAAGAACGTACTGCGTTATCTGGACCTTGACACCAGACAACGGGAGGGACGTGTGAGGCGAACTGGAGAGGGCACTTGCAATACCACGCGCAAGGTTTGCTAATGGGTCAAGTTGACTTGAATACGCATCAGCAACTTTGAGCGGCTGGCCGCGGGCATCTAACACGAGGTTACCATTGAATGCTGGATCACCTTGTTCATCCTCTCCAAGGGGTGCCACCGATAATGCAATCTTAACGTTCATTCTTTTCCCGGCAATGTCCGTAAACCACTCTTCCAGCTGCGCGGAAAGACTGGAATTCGTTGATTCTCGGTAGCTGACCTGACGGTTACCAAACTCGAATTTAGCGCCCCATTCATTCCTCAGTCGACCTTCGATGATCTCTAGATGCAAGGCGCCAAGGCCATGGACAAGTATTTGGTCCTCTTGGTTGTCAATGCGGATTGAAGGATCCGTACGAATCAGCGAGCGGATGGCTTCTTGGACCGGGTCGAGGTCAGAGTGGGAATTAGGTATGACCGAGACCGACATAACGGCTGGAGGTGGCGTGACTCCTCGAAGTGAAATTTGAGAGGAATCAACTTTTCCTAGGTCGCGGGTATCAACAAGGGTGTCTCCAGTGCGAGTGTACTTGAGGCCGAGAACGACTCCGACGGAGCCGTATGGAAGAGAATCAACCTCTTGTACCTCTGAAGCGTACAGCAAAAGAAGTTTTGAAATCTGTTCTTTCTGACCCGTGTTGATATTATATATAGTCTTCTGGCGCTTGAGAGTCCCTGTGTGATGAGACATTGGAAATAGACCCAGTAACAACCGCCATCATAGACTCACCCGAGTACACTCGTATAAATGTCATCCATCCTTTTCGTTTGTCCCATGCAACTTTCCAAGCCAACAAACGCACCGGGGCATCTGGAGATTCAACTTCCAGGCGTACGTCGAGAGGACTCGCGAGTAGATGTCCAACGTAGTCCATGACCAACTCCGTCCCGATACCTCTAATAGCAGAACCGCATAACACGGGGAGCACTTGATTTTGGATGGTAGCCCTTCGCAAGAGAGGTATTATTTCCGTAGGGCGCACTTGCAGATAGGAATAAGGGTCCGATGGAAGACCAAGGAGCCGGTCCATGAGATCTTCGGAAAACATCGCAAGGTTTTCAAGGAGTGCCGTTCGAGCGGGTATCAGGTGAGGGATGATTGGGTGACCGGCCGGGAAGATCTCCACAAACTCTGAAGCATCCTTGACATGCGGGAGAGGCCGACAACTACAACCGCCATCTTTTGTCCACCCCCAGAGCTCCCATTTTACAAGGTCTACCAAGCCTTCAATACCTGGCTCCGCTCGAGAGTAACTCTCCGGGTTCATGGACGCCAGTGGGAGTGTGATCACTAGAGGATTCACATGTAGTTTGTGGGCCAACAGAGACAGTAATGAAGACCTAAGAGACGCTCCTGGTCGGTCAAGCTTGTTAATGAAGAGCATGCGAGTGGCAACGTTGTACCTGGAAATAGTAAACTTCGGTAGTTGAACGAATGTATGATGTACGCACTTGGACAATTGTCTCCATACGCCCATCGTCTGCGCTTCGACACCCTCGACGGAGTCTATTAATACGACGGCACCGTCGACCACGCGGCTAGCGCTCTCGACCTCCATACCAAAATCGGCGTGTCCTGGGGTATCGATAAGATTAAAGTTCCAGTTTTTCCATTTGACTGGTATGCTTGCAGACTGTATAGTGATGCCCCTTTCCCGCTCGGCTGGCAAGAAGTCGGTGGTGGTACTTCCGCTGTCGACAGAGCCCGGGAATGAAATATAAGATGACTTGTGCAAAATAGTTTCCGTCAACGTCGTTTTACCAGAGTCTGTCGCGATAGGCCGTCATACGAGGCGTGCAGGACGAACTTTTCAATGCGCACCGATGTGAGCTACAAGTGCGATGTTCCTGGTATCGGAGGTGTCATTTCGAGCCACGGGTGAAAAAGAACGGGGTAAGAATAAGCTGAAACCAGCACGACGGGTGTTACATCTGTGCCAACACAGCCTGAGCATGAGAGTAGGATGGGCGGGTCCCAATAAGGCAATGCGTCTCGTACAGGAACGCATGCATCCCCTCGCAACAATTCCCGTCGACATAGAGCCGAGCGGCAGCATTCCGAATACCCCACTTGCAGCCTCGACAATTTCATTCCTGCTCGGGACCACGTTTGCCCTCGGGTTTTCCCTTTTCCTTCTAGGGGGCTTCCCATCACCTTGGTGGGCCACATATCAGCTCGGCTTCTTTATTGCAGCATGGTCAGCTTTCCACTGGGGTGAGTTCGCAGTCACTGCCGGCTGGAATCTAGAGAAGTGTAGCGTGGATTGTGAGCACACCGCAGTTGAACACTCGGTTTCATGGCTTACCTTTTTTTTTTTTTTTAAATAGCGTTTTTGCTCGAAAACGGCGCAACGTATCATGTTGCAAATGGTACCGCGCTCATCGAATACCTTGTAACCCTGTTCTTTCTTCCCTCGTTAAAGTCACGCACATACGTTTCTGCCATCGGTGCGCCGCTCATGCAATAACTTGCCACATCCTTCTGAGCGTATGGTAGGCGTCCTTCTAGTGCTAGTCGGACAGACACTGAGGACAACGGCAATGATGCATGCGTCGACCAATTTCTCGCATTCGGTGGCACTCCATAAACGGGACTCGCACCAACTAGTGACCAGTGGAGTATACGCGTAGGTCAACAATTTGACTTCAAAGGCAAATTGATTTTGATTTCGATCTGATTCTCCACCAGTTGGCTCCGTCACCCTTCATATGCCGGTTTCTTCTACTGGGCTTTAGGCACGCAAATGGTGTTGCAAAATCCGGTCAGCTTCATAGGTTTCGCCGTAATTCTTTGGAGGTTCTTTTACCGACGGACACGAGGTCTGCCCCTTCCTTCATCCAGTCCATTCTCTGTTTATCTCTCACAGTTGAAGAAAGTGCTCTCGTGCAATTTTTCGGCAACAGCTATGAAGTTTACCGGCGTCGGGTTGGTACATGGATCCCATTTATTCCATGAGCTTTCCACCGGGTGGTCAGACGACGCCGTCAAGTATCATGCAGATAGAATAATGAAATGGCATAGCATCGTGACCATACAGAGCTGTTGGATATTACCTCATACTTGACGTGCATTTTGAGTATCCAGTCTCAATCCGTGACCACTGTTGTCCGCTCTGAAACATAGATGCCGTCAAGGAATTTACGGATATCCTTGTTCCGTACTCTGCAGCTACCTTGGATCGATGCGGCTGTGAAAACCTCTCAGTCGCTGGCTGATCCGTTTTGGCTGATGAAATACCTGATTGCGAGACATTTTCGATGTCATTGCCCTCCAGGATCAGCTCATCCTTTTGTGCTTTCGACTCTGATATTGTCACGCCACCCAACATGTCGACATCCCGAGTGGCCTGCCAAGGTTTTACTCGGATTTTCCAAAGGCACTTCTCGTCAGACGCACCTTCTCCCCAAGGAAGTTAACAATTTCAAGCTTTCGCCCGCCGTCTTGAATGATAGTGTTGATGGGAAAGTGAGCATAGACCGCACGCATTTTGTAAAGGAAGCCCTAATACCACGTCAGTATTTTACTCGACACAAAAGCGGTTATGACATGCCTTTGTTACGCCAGTGATCATGTTGCTAATCAGGCTTTTAATGGTGTTTATACAGGCAACGTGCTTGCGTCCTCCTTGCCAGACGGCCAAGGTAACTTTCGACTTGTTCTTGCCGGCTTTGGCGACCCGGATATCCATGTCCACATGACGAACGATTTTTGTGAGCGATCCCCGTGGACCAGTCACTTTGATAACTCGAGACTTGATTTCGACGGTGACACCTTCAGGAACATCGATTTCTTCTGTTTTGAGGATGTCGCGCATCTGAGATATAAGTAGTTAGCAACAAGTTATCCACAGGTGACCGGTGGAATCCGTCGGTTTCACTGTCCCAGTATACATGAAAGGGTCCATGACACCAATTTCACACCAAGTCATGGTTGAACGTCGCGAAACTGACTTACTTTGTGGTCGCCGATGTTCTCGAGGTCGTTGAGCTTTGACTCTGCGCAGCGAGGAAGCTAATCGGCTATTCGCGGTCGGAGATTGAATCATAATAAGTCGGCGATTCCTAAGCAACACCGTCACGTCTGCTTCTTTACCTTCATCCACCATCACCGTTTCATTGGGAGCTCTGGCCACCGTCACTTTTAAGTGAAATATTAATTTCAGAGTCTTCTTGCTTGGCTGTTCTAGGTGAAACTCGTGTAACATTGACAAGAACTTACGGCGTCATAAGCTTGAAGTGACATGTCGATGTACTCTCAGCCCCCGGCCTATGGGCAGGTCACTTATCCAGCGCCAGGCTATCAGTCTGCCCTAGCAGCGTATTCCTACCAGCAACCACCACTACCTGCCCCTCCGATTTATCATGTGGATCCAAACTCATTCCGACGTGATTTTACTGCGCGTCTGGCAGAGCTTACCATTAACTCCAGGCCGATAATCCAGACGCTATCAATGTTTGCTCAAGAATACTCGAGATGGGCCGACGTGGTTGCACAATGCATTGATGCGCACATCAGAAGGGTGAGCCTCCAATTATTACAATGAAATTTTTATTTGATCACAGCGGATGGGATGGGCGAGCGTCTTTTCGCTTTGCAGAGTCGTCTGTTGCTTGCCAACTATGTATATAGACCTCGTCATGTAGTTTGAGCAAAGATAACCTCTCATCGCCCCGTTGGTGGGCACCGCTGTTGACAGCGGTACGAAGGGGGCGAGTCCATAAGAACGAGTCGCTTCCTGCTGTAGAACACGATGTTTTCTTGTTTTTGCTTCTTTTTTCCCCACTCCGCAGCCAAGTAGCTGACTCATCTTTCCATTTTTGGTTTGTTCCATATCAGGTACCTCCTTGGATGAAACTGCCCGCCTTTTATCTCCTCGATGCCATCTCGAAGAATGTCTTTGACCCTTATGCGCGCCATTTTGCTCCTTCCGTTATACCGCTATTCCTCGACACTTATCAGCAGGTGGACCATGCAACTCGCAGTAAGATGGAGGAAATGCTCCTCACCTGGAGAACTGGTGCACCAAGCGGTAAGGAACTCTTCGGTGTCATTACTCAGCTCGCGATCGAACGGGGCGTTTGGGGTGGCGACTCTACCTCGTTAGCGGACGTGAGTATTTTCTATACCTCTTATTCAGTACGCGCTAATCTATTATGCCTTGGTGACGTACACCCTCCAGGTCTCCAAAGTTCAAGTTCTTAGCGAGCTCGAATTTACGTTAGGACAGAAGGAGAGAGTCCTTCAGTCCAACCCTTGGGATGCTACAACACAGAAACATGTAGAGGTATTGCAACAGGTGAGAGATTGTAGACATATCATCAATTGTGCCTTATTCCAAGTACGAACCTAGTTGCGGAAACTGGTAGAAGCTGGTGTTTCTCAGGATGAACTACGACAGATTCTCAGTCAGTTACGATCACTAACGCGCGCCCCACAAGCACCACCTCAAGCGTTGCCGACCCCGCCGCCACCCTCGTCGTATGCCTCTTCAACGTCCACGTATCCATATTCACAACAGACCTACACGCGCCAGTTCCAATCGACTTACCCTACTGTCCCTCCATCTCAGCCCACCAGCACATTCAATTACCAATCGGAGCCGGTAAAGGTAGAGCCCATAAACTTCTCCGCTCTTCTGCCGTCTGGCCAAGCCAATGCACGGCGATCTGCGGCTCCGGCGATACCCCCGAGCAGTATAACCAACCTTTATAGTGCGCTCTTGAAGGCGGGGGTTGTTTCCGCTGATAGCACGCCGGTTGGCGCAGGCTCAAGCAATGAGGAGGAACGAACGCCTCCCCCTTCCACCAGTCTTAGCCGTGACAATACTCGCGCTTACAGGAAAGCTATTCTTTCTGAGAAAATTAAACTTTCGACCACGGATATTGTTAGGCACGTCGTAAATCACTCTACGTTTCACTTTTTTTTGATACGTTTTTTTTAGAAAACGGTCCTTTGTCATGTCATTTCTCTACGATCGACTCCCCGCTCAGTGTAAACAGTGTGGTGTACGATTCGGTGATGATCCCTCGGGGAAGAAAGCCATGGACGACCACCTAGACATGCACTTCAGACAGAACAGGAAAGTTGACCAAAATCAGGGTCGTGGGCATAGCAGAAGTTGGTTCGTTGGTCTTGAGGTATAGTGGCTGTCCGCACTTCTGTTTCAACGCTAATACTCATGGTGCGTAGGACTGGCTGCATGAGGGAACATCAGATGTGAAGGGAAGACATCGTGTCGATGGTTCTAGATCCGGCTCATCCAAGGCAGTAGCAGCTGCCGAGGCTGCTCAGCGTGATGCCGAACTTCGTTCACAGTTTGTTGTGGTTCCGCCGGGCGATGAGGCCAAGTCAATGTCATGTCCAATATGTAAGGAAACTATGAAATCTGAGTTCCTGGAAGACGATGAAGAGTGGGTGTGGAGAAATGCAGTCAGGAGAGACGATAGGGTATGTGGTCACATGAAGTTCTCTGTTACTTTGGGTTGGTAACTCGGGTATAGATTTACCATGCAACGTGTCATTCTGAAGCTAGAACTTCTGCGCAGAACCTTGCGGCGCGGCTGCGGGATGGCACAGGTCGTAGTCGCTCGCGGACGCCAGAGGTGGTTGGTATTCGTTCGACGCCTCCCAAGGGCAACGCTCAACGGACTTCATTATCACCTTCGCCTGATGCCAAACGTGCCATGCTTAAGCGTAAGATCGCCAACGACGATCAGAGTTCCGACATTGATCCAGTCGAAGGGGTGGACGGTACGCCACCTACAAAGAAACTCGCGCTCTCTTCATGAGTTGTTCAATTAGTCTCCTCTGACATCTTTATTGGAGTAGTTTATTCATAAACATGAGTCGTTAAACCATTTGTATTATATGCACCCTGCAATCCTCGATACGAAATATCAATATCGATGCCGGATTTTTTTATGTAAAACTGTGGCATTGAGTGACTCGGCTCAGCCTCGAGGAGTGTAGGATTATTACCCTTGCTGTTACTCAACACCTCATGATGTGGCCTTCGAACCGCGACCTTTCGTTCATGGCCAATGGAACGTCTGATACCTATGAGGGTAGGCATCATTCTGCCCATTGCCCTACCGCTCCCAGTGGTGACATTCATGTGCCTCAGTCAGGACAACCCAGCTTGATGCTACCCTTCGATCTATCGACGAAATTACGAATCTGGACGTTGAGATGCAGGTATGTCCGCCAACCAACGTTCTCTATTTGCGGTTTATGTGACTAACTCCATGTTTGTCTAGGTTCCGCTGACTGAACGATGGACAGTCATCGTCCTTGATACGAATATACTACTAAAATTTCTTGACATCATACAGACATTTGTGTCCGAGGCTGAGCAACAACAGTTACCCGTCTTGATTATCGTCCCCGGGGTTGTGATACACGAACTCGATGGGTGTGTAGCATGAATCATTTAACTGGCTTGTAACATCTGCCCGACAGGCAGAAGAACCGCGATGGTCTGTCATGGTTTGCACGACGAGCGTCCACCTGGTTGCTTAAGAAGGTCAAGGAGAGGAGGAACGTAAAGGGTCAAGCCTTGGACGAAACTTGCAAATCATCGGGAAACTGGAAAGTAAAGGAACGGGGAGAAGTATGTCCGATTCAAAGTCTATTAAAGGAGCTTAGTTTGCCTATGTTCAGCAAGAGCAAATGATGGTTTGATTCTCGACTGTTGTCAATACTTCTTCCGGGTCCGACAGTGTCAGACGTTCCTATGCAGTAAGGACAAACTTCTGGCCGTGGAGGCCGAGAGTGCGGGTATGTACTGTAGCGAGTCTCCGAGGTGACAAAGTAGGTATGACAAAGGTGAACAGGGATTCCGACGTTATTTCCTAGCCAAGGAACGTTTTGCAGCCGGGATATCGGGCTTGCGGTCTTTGGTCCCGAAGCGTCGATGCTCCGGTTTAGCGGGTATTTCCCAAGGTACCACGGCAACGTGATGGGAGACACCGCGGGTAGGAATGTGAATGACGACAGTATGGATGTCGACGACGACTCGATGGTGACGGAACTTGTCCGTCCTACACACCCGCTTGATCAATTGCACCTACAGGTGATTGATCACTTTAGCGAGTTGCTGTTGGAACTGGTGGCCAAGGTTGCAGGTCAAGAGGTGCAGGAATTTGGGGCTGGGGAAACGGCGTCGAGACATGCACCGGCATACATGCGGAAACAGTTGATGTTCTGGACAGCGTCGGATTCGCTCGAGTTTCTGAACACGAAGAGAGCTTGTCCGCCCGCTTCGCCGCGTGTGGAGGTGTTTTTGATGCGGCCGTATGATGGTTCGGGTGCGAGGCGAGGACAGGACTGGTCCCGACGAGACTGGGAGGTGGCGTTGGGTACGCTGGGTAGGATTGGAGATATGTGGGACCGGGATGGTGTGGGGATACGGGAGTCCATTCCCGCCGTGGAGGAGCATATGCGGCGCGTGTTTGAGTTGGCGATGCGACCGACGGGGTCATAGCCACCGAGTTACTGATTGCTAGTTTGTAATCCATGTTCTCGTCTGACCACGAGCATGGCAAAAAGACGTACGCTCCACATCGCTCTCGTCCTCCTGGCCCTCGTCCTCATTGGCACCCTCATCGTCCTCTCCTCCGTATCTTACTACCTCGCCATAAATGCCGCTGCCTATCTCTCCGACCTCGACGTTCCCATCCTCGACAACTCAACACGCTGGAATGCTATAGAACACGGTCTCGTCGAGCGCATTCCACGCATTCTCCACCAGACCTGGAAGTCTGAAACTCTTCCTCCAAAGTGGAGAAACATATCCGAAGCCTGCCGTGACATGATGTCCGACTAGTTCGTCTCTCTCATCCTTGTCCACGCACCCCGTCTCATCCTCGCCACTCAGCGAGTACATGTTGTGGACAGATGCAAGTTCGCGCGAGTTCATTGCAGAACATTATCCCTGGTTCCTCGACACTTTCGACAACTACCAGTATGTCATCCAGCGTGCCGACGTCATTCGTTACTTTGTTCTCCACCATTACGGAGGCATCTATCTCGACCTTGACATTGGTTGCGTGCGTCCTCTCGACCCGCTCCTGGTATACCCCGTCATTCTCCCAAAGACCATCCCCGTCGGCATTTCCAATGATCTCATCTTTGCAGAAAAGAGGCATCCCTTTTTTGCACAGACTATTCACAACCTGGTCACCTTCGACCACAACTGGTTTCTCAATTACCCCACAGTCATGTTTTCAACCGGACCCATGTTCCTGTCCGCTCAGTACAGTATATATGCCTCTTCTCATCCCATCACTCCCGATGAACCTGGAGACGTACGCATTCTCCCCAAATCGCTCTATGGAAAAAACGCCAAGCCTGGGGAAGCGCCACATTCATTCTTCACCCACTTTTACGGCAGCAGTTGGCACGCAGACGACGCGCCGTTCATTGGTTTCCTCAGCCACTGGGGTAAAGCCTTGATGTGGCTTGGTTTGGTCGTTTTACTGTGGGGCCTATACCGTCTTGCGATGCCGAGCAACTCCAGAAAGTATGGCCTTCGAAGGATTGGTGGCTATGAGGTGTTGTTGCCTAGGTGGACTCAACGCAATGGCCGTTGGCACCTCGATATGCGCTGGTCCCTCCTCCCTCCGTCAGCCGCTTCGACGCAGCCCCCTTCTCCATCAAGTTCGACTCTTCCCCAACTCGAAGAGCATGTCTCACTTCTTCCACTTTTCGACGTCCGCTCAGATTCACCCGCCCCTTCTGAGATTTCGTCCTCCATCGACATATTCCCCACCACTACGCATCGTGGATCACCCTCATTCCTTGATACCATGTATCGCATCAGGGATCGTGCGGCAGCGTTTCTTACAAATCGACGTGATAACATTGTTTCCTCGCGGTCTCCTGTCCGTCACCGACGACACCAGTCGCGCGGAGTATTGTTTTTCCTTCCCGCAATTTTCACTCAGTCGCAAGGCTCGGACATACTCCCACGTAGCCCACCCCCGCAACCTGGGCAGCTCTCTCCCGACAAGACTCGCTATCCCCTCGACGCTGGTCGGATGGGAACGACGTCGGGCGAAGCCGATCATTTGTTTCTCCAGGGAAGTTCACAATCTAATCGCATGGAGAGCCGTATGTCATCATCACAGACCCTCATCGATTTTGGAACCGCAGAGTCGTAGTCTCCGTTACGAGAGCACACCGCCGCCTGCTTGCCGGACCAGATACTTTACAATTCTACTAAATTCTACTACTGCTTCAGCTAACAACTGTGGATAGCATGTGGATCTATTTCTCGCTCATGTTCAAATTATATACGTCTCAGCAGATCGATACTCAGGACCCACGTCAAGAGACTTGTACAGTCCCCATACCTCGTTATCAGTTTCACCCATTTATATTGCAATTGTGGAATATGGTAGTGATCTGTCATACAGGGCAGTGGTGGCTGATGATCATGATGAGATAGTCGGAACCGTGGCGACCGATTTCATCGAGGCTGTCAAGATAATCATCGCAACCGCGCTGACGGCAAAGGTTGCTGACGGACCAAAGGTCCAATATGAGGCACAGGCTGAGTCATTATTGGGAGTCAGTGCACTGTGGGCACACGGATTGTCTATCATGAAACCACGTACCCAACAAGGGGCCAATGGCCCGTCCTAACTGACCGGCGGATCGGAACACACCCAATCCTACCCCTTTGGAGAGCTGTGGGTGCGTTCGCACAGGTTTCCCGGTGACCAGGTCAACCGCCTCATCGCATTGCAAGGACGCAAATGATGTAAGCGAGCTGACGACTGTAGCCGATGTGAAAGCGAGACAGACGGCAGCCATTTGAAGTAGATGGACGGCGGTGGCGGAGCGTTTCAGAGCGAACTGGGGAACCATGGAGAGTAATACAAGTCCGGCAGCGCAGCTGATTACCCCACGCCTCGCCATTTTCCCCTCCCCGACCCTGGAGATTGTCCGACGCACATACCCACCTTGGATTAGAGCACTGACTACACCAATGGACCCAATGAGAGCTCCGTTCTGGCTATTGCTCCAATCAAAGACTGGAAACATGAGTTACACTAATACTTGATTGGGCAGGATGACGTACGATCGAATGTGAGGAACGTTAGTGTGAACTCCACTCCAGAGAAGATTCCCAAAAAGAGGAAATGAAGCCAGCGCAATGTCCGGAGCAGGTCCAGCCGTTCTTGAACTGTTCTTGCTGGCGATTTCGCCTTTGGTTTCTCTACTTTGATTGTTTGTGATGGTCCCTTGCCATTGTTGCGTTGGATGCCTCTAGTTTCTGGTAGCGTTGCTGCCAAAAACAGCGTCTCTATGGACAGAAGCACCAGAGTTATCAACGCTGGAACAGCGTAAATGTTCAACTCAATGCCCAGCGCTCTCACGGAGACTGGAACAGGCTGAGAGGCAAAGTAGGCTCCAATAGGTGGTCCTATACAAAAGCAAATCGCAAACGCGATACCAATCTGGGCAAGCGACCTGGAGCGCTCTGCTGGGCCAGTGATATCCGAGAGAATTGCACTGACGATAAGGCCCAATAAGAGAATGAATCAAAACGGTTGAGGATAAGTGGGATACAGACGTCGCCAACTGCACGTTACCCTCGCTAAGTCCCCCGATTATACGTGAAAGCATGTAAGATGAAAACGTGGTGGCTTTGATCCATCTTCGAAATCATCGGTTGTAAGATTTGCACTAGACGGACAAAGGGATGACTTACACGAGTGCAGAGAGAATGTTTCCAGCCATAGAGACGAGCAGGACGTTCCTGCGCCCATATTTGTCAGAAAGTGACCCAATCCACGGAGCGACGAAAAATTGGAGCGTTCTTGAAAAGCGTCGGGTCAGAGCTAGTTAAATCCTACAAGTCAGGATACATACGAAAAGACTGAACCCATCAACCCCCCTGTGTACCGAGTGAGTGATGTCACTGCATGTAATAACTATTGACTCACCTAGAAGGACCACGTCCCATCTCTGAGGATTATTATTAGGATTATAGAATAGGGCTCGAATGGAAGAGGTGGTATACAGTGTTCGTGATAACAAGGAAGTGGGATCAGACCCTTCTTTCTGGTAAGATCTCAGCAGAGGAAGAGATACGGTACGGATTGCACTTACAATTGTATACCATTCAATAATTCGAGGGAAGAGAGGGAGGGGTATGGTAAAAGCTTCCGGACACGTCAGCAAAACATCCACGAAATGCCTGCCAACGCAGACTTGCCAAAAAGATCCAAGACTAGGGACCAGAAAACAATTTTCTCTATCTTGCTCATTTTGTGGGAGAGTATGGGAGTGTTAGTTGGAGAGTGGAGGGACACGAACGAACGGTTGTTAAGTATCTCGGGTGGTCACCGCCGCATCGCGATTCGAATAGCCTCGTTCGGCTTAGTTCACCACCGCCGCAACAGAGGCTGTGTGCGAGTCGCAGACTCAACAAAAGTACCCGTTCGTAACTAGAGACTCTACGGATTCCGGTTCATCGCCAATGGGAGTCTATTGATCATTTTAATTACGCTCTACTTTTCGATCTCTGCCATTTCCTCTTCGTCCGCGTTCGAGATCACTGTGCCTCGAAATTGCTGGTCTTCAGAGGCTTGTGTGAGTTCCATTTGGAAATGTGAGCTGGTTTCCGTTTTAGTGAGCTCACGAAGAGCCATGGTGGCATAAGCCGCCGTCCCAAGCGTCAGATCGATTTGCAAAGCCATAAATTTCCCGTCCTCTGCTACGCTTGGTGGATCAAAGCCCAACAGTTTGTCTTCGTCCGCTTGTGCTAGCGCAACATCGGGGTTTGTGTATCGCAGGACGGACCATGACATATCTTTTGGTAGCTGAAGGATTTTTCGATAAGACCCATTGAGGGTGTATTCTCTGGGTGGACGTTATTCAGCCACGTATGGTGTACAGGTAAATACACCTTACCTTTGCTTACGAATAAAATTATTGGGGTCTAGCCCATCTCTTCTCAAGAATTCGCGATACCGTTCTCCAAGTGGGCCTCCGGGATACTCTACGTCTCTTCCGGGTAGCGGCATGATCACATCAAGGACGGTGTATTTATGGGCATCATCTGCAGTTAGTGTTTTTACTTTGAGCGGAACCCATGGTGCTTTACGAGCTTTTCTAGGAGCGTTGTCGCTTTCTCCTTCGGATACATGTCAGACATGATCAAATGAGAGGTACCTGGATGAACCTACCGTGTTCATCAATCGCCATGGATTGGTCCATGTCCACATCAATGGGTTCACCTAGTGCCGCTTTACCTCCCGGTTCTTCTTCGAATACCAAATCTCCAGGGACCGCTTTTTCAGCACCATGTATGCGAATGCGTTCCGAAACGATGGCGTTCCATACATATGACTGGTATGCATGTATGTACATCAATCTGAGGTTGCGCGGGATCTTGTACATCGAACAGTTAGTTTGACTGTCCAATACGGGACAATGGTACCACTCACAGTCGAGAGTGCACCCATGGCATTTCTCGTCTCGCCGTCTTGTTTCTTGTAACTTTCTAATAGGCACCTCTCCGCAACAACACGACGAGGCATGAGGGCGAGAGCTCGATCCAGATTGCGATCAACCAGCCATGCTTCACGAGCTGCGACGACGTCCGGGTGTTCGCCGGGCCGCACTTGGAGAATCAAGGAAACAGCTTTATGCCAATCAGATTGGAGAAGGGCCAGGCCTATGGTGTGTGTAGGAACTGCAGCTGTACCAAACCGCTGCATGCCTGTGAGTGATCAGACTTCATATTGAAATATCACGTTACGGTATATACCATAATAGTTGATAAATCCCCTTTGTTTCATACTCTTCATAACTAGATCGAGGGTGTCCATTGAATCCACTTGCACGTTCCTGATAAGGAACTGCATCAGTATCGAATCCTGGCCGTGTGGAGCGGAGACTGCGCTAACCGTAGAGTAATCACGAACTCGTTGCCTTTGAGCATACCAAGTTCTAAACTAGCTTTGCGATAGTTTAGATCCGCGATGCGTACACCGCGTTCTCCCCTTTGAGTAACTGCCTCATGAACTGAGCGCCGACCGATCTGATTGCCAACTTTCCAAACATGTTCGACGGTTTTGTTGCCACGGCGCAAGGATACGCGTTGCACTGAGACACCTCTTTTGTCCTTCGTGCCAGCAATGGCGAGGTCCTTAACACTGACGTGCAGAGTACGGGACAGGTACGCAAGCGCGTCCTGTGTGTCGCGGTTTGTCTTTTGCAACGTGAAGTGAATGTAAGGAGGGTATTCCCCCCGAGGTGGACGTTCTCCTCGAGCTAGGGAATGAGTCAGACAAAAGAGTATCTGAGAGTTTTGAAATTATCATGCGAACCTCCGCGACTGCCGCCTCCTCTTGACCACTTGATGATAATCCGAGAGCCTTCCTCGCCAGCTGGGGTAGACATGTCCGTTTCACTTTCCAACTTACCCTTGAATAGCTTTCGCACTAATTGATGAAGTGCCGTCCGTGTAGCTTTTGAGTCGATAGGCTACACCCTTTGTATGAGAAGTGACAAAACTCTCCCACTGGATAACATACTTTGCTGAGGACCTTCCGGTAGTCCCCCCGCTCGCTGCCTTGTGAGCGACTACCATGGCCTTTTTGTCTTCCCTTCTCGCCACGAGCATTGCGATGCCTTTCCTGTCCTTTATCCGATGACTGGACACCATTATCTTGCCGGGGGAGTGTGTCATGTTCGGAGAACTCAGTGTCTTCCGACTTTTTGTGCATTCTGCTTATCCAGCCGTTGTCGCTTACTCGCGGAGGTTCGGGACCTTCAAGATACATTTTCTTCAGTTCGGCGATCGATGTTTCGGAGAGGAAGGGTAAGAATGATGATTCAAATGTATCGTCCCAGGTGACCTCGTCGTCGGCCTCCACCTTGCTCTCGCATTCTTTGCCGATATTAGGTGCGGCCAAGTTGTCTGATTGACGTGTTTTCGATGGTCCTGCTTGCCCGGTGGCCTCTCGTGTCGGAACATCGGCAAGGTCCTCAGTAGTTTTGTCTTTCTTCGACGCCGGTAAGCCAAGTGACTTGATGTGCACCACCTGATGATCTAAATCGACTTCGTTGACCAAGAAGTCCGTAAATCTGGGCAATCTAAGTGTTGCCACGATAACGCGGAAAGAGTCGCCCACCGTTGCTTGATGATGCCGCGTATTGGAGGAAGATCGTGACTTATGTACTCTGAGATTCCAACGTCGCACTCCAGTAGTTGACGGAGTCCACCTGACGTGGTTTGTGGCGAGCTAAGACCCAGCAGAACGTGGCTAGGTGGAAGAATAGATTCTTGTGTTTCGTTTGATTCGTTTGCTTTGTTGACAACGTGGTCATCATCGAGCTCGGTTGTTTTGGTGCGCTTCGGGGACCGAGCCTCGTTGTTGTCGTCTTCACGTTCACGGATGGACGCCAACATGAAGGTGATGAGTCCGATCGAAAATGGCAAATCGCTCCCTTTGTGTTGGCATGTCGTCGCCTCATCTACGCAGTTATGAGCATCGCGCTCAAACGCACGGAAATCCGGCTGCGCGAGCCCTGCTGGATCTTATGGCAAAGAAAAAATCCAACCTTTCCGTCAGCGTCGATGTCATTCGAAAGAAGGATTTCTTCGCTATCATCGACGCTGTTGGACCCTATGTCTGTCTCATAAAGGCATATATCACTCTTTCCTTTGTTCCCAAGATTCTGCTCACGGGCTAGACGATAAGACACACATTGATATCCTGGAGGACTTTGACCCATCCGTCATCAAGGAGTTGCAGGCACTGAGCAAGAAGCATGCGTTCTTGATTTTTGAGGATCGCAAGTTCGCTGACATAGGTAAGAGGTGTTCCACAGCAGAATCATACATCTTTCTTCTGTGCTGAGCTTCACTCCAGGTAACACTGTCGCACTCCAATACTCCAGCGGTGTTTACAAGATCGCGAACTGGGCACACATAACTAACGCGCACGCTGTACCTGGTCCTTCCATCGTCACCGGCCTTGCATCAGTCGGTCTGCCCCTCGAGAGAGGACTGATTTTGCTGGCCGAGATGAGCTCAAAAGGCGCTCTCACGACCGGCGCATACACGGAAGATGCGGTGCGGATGGCGCGAGCTCGACCTGATTTTGTTATCGGATTCATCGCACAACACCGAATGGAAGGCATTGGGACACGCGAAACCGACAATATCGGTGACGAGGACTTCCTGATCCTCTCCCCGGGTGTCGGACTAGATGCCAAAGACGATGCGATGGGACAGCAGTATCGCACACCGACAGAAGTGGTGACAGAGTGTGGGTGCGATGTAATCATTGTAGGAAGGGGAATTTTTGGCACTGGTCATGACATCGACGTGGGGGAAGTGCAAAGGCAAGCGCAGAGATACCAAACTGCAGGCTGGGAAGCGTATGAGAGACGCTTGTCAAGATAACATACACTCAGAGAACCAAAAATTTATTATTTTGCCTACCAATGGTGTACAAAGAGTTATCTAATCACCCCCCCCCCCCCCCATCTTGCGCTAGCCTCTGTTGTTCTGCTTCCTCAGCTGCTTCCTTTTCC
>JBBPOF010000647.1:0-19157 GCA_038091315.1 Porphyrellus cyaneotinctus | reverse complement strand
ACCTCCTTCTCGGCACCATCGCCCCGCCACTCCCGGGCGTAGTCCAATAGCGTCTCACCATGCCGTGCCAGACCCCTCTCGAGCGCGTCGCGCACGCCGTCGAGTGCGTCCATCGGCGCGAGCGCGCGGAGCCGATTGAGTGTGCGCAAGTAGGTGTTGAGCGATACCGCGAGCGGGGTGAACGCGGTCAGTATCTGGGGCGGGACATGTGCTGCGCTCGAGGGCGGGATGGAAAGAGAGACAAGCGCGGGGAGGGGTTGGGACGACGAGACGAGCCACTTGCTCGGTGGTGTGGGTTTGGTTCCAGGTGCGGGGGTGGTATGTTTGGCGAGCGTGGACGACCATTCGCGTTCGGCTCCGGTGTGGATGTCGCGCGCAAAACCGTCGATGACGGCGTTGGTTATCAACGGAGATAGGAGTAGACGAAAGTCCTATTATGAACGAGGCTTCAGAAGAGGAGTCGACGTGCTGGCATACATAGGGCACGAACCATTCCAATCCGAGCCATAGCCGAACTACAGTACGCGAGTTGAGTTGCGAGCGGGGCAAGATGTGGGTAGGCGCGCCCGAGGTACGTCTTGATCGTTGGAAGCAGTAAACCGAGCAGCGTCGACGGAAGTGTCTGTTTGATCACCGGATCGGGAAGAGGCGTCGTAGCTGGCAAGTGAGATGACGAAGCAGACCCTGCGGCGGGCGATGTCCGCTCGAGAAATATAGTCGTGTACTGCGTCACGAGGTCATAGGCACCTTCCCGCCAAACGTCAATGTACTTCTTGAGGAACCGCGCCACGTCCTCGGCGCCTCTATCCATCTCTTTCTCCCGATCCGCGGTGTTGGTCCCGGTGATGGAGTCGTCGCTGAAAGTGGTGACCGATACACCTGCGTCGCGTTCGACAGTTTCGAGGGCGTTTTGGAGACAGTGTAGACGCGCGCTCACGAACGCGAGCGCGAGTTCGCTTTCTGGCATGACTTGCATCCTACGGAGGAACTGAACCGCCTTCCAGAACGCAGGCAGTTTCCGACCGGGCTCATGCAGTGTACCCAAGAGAAGCAATCGCATCGCGTGCAACGAGGACGCAATCTCCGCTTGCAACGCGCTCACGAGCGGAAGCGCGGGTGTAGACCCGTCTGACTCGGGCAATTCTCCAATGACGCCGCCGCCGCCTGCTTGTGATCGGATGGTAGACAGAGCGGACAGAGCCGTAGTGGCGTGTGCGGCCAAGGCCAGCGTTTCGGCATAAAGCCCGTTACGGACGCAAGTGTCCATCAGGACGGGGACGTCGAGCAAATCACGAAGCTTGTCGTATTGTTCGAGAACGACGCGTGTGCGTTGCCGTTCTTCGATCACGGTTGGACCGCTCTTCTCGCGGAATGTACGTGCCACATCGTCGAGCGCAGGGAGAGCTGTGTCCAGTAGGGTATTGAGCGAGGTATCGAGTGACGAGAGAGAATTCAGAAGCGCGGAGGATGTGTTGTGCAAGGAGAGGATGGTTGGGTACGATGTGTGGGCGAGGGCGTTCAACGAGGCGGTCAGCGTATGTGATTGGGTGGAGAGCGTCGTCGGGGTTGCCAACAGGTCGGACAATGGGAAAGAGGGTAGCCCACTGAGATACGACGCGTTTTCTGGGTGGTCTGTCAGGATGGAGGTCGAGAAGAGGTCGAGCAAACTCGTAGCCTCGCCATCAGTCGTCATGGCAGTCTCAACGGTGGGATATCCAACAGTCCATCCAAGTTCAGGTAGTGTAACATACTTGAAACTTCCGACCTCGTCGCCAAAAGTTAAACAAGTCCGATCTGATTGTCCATCAAGATGGTTGCGATGTAGTGATACAAAGCCAACTACGTATGGCGAATAATTGTCCTAGTCACGAAGAGTGACACTACGTTTTCAAGTGGATAAGATAAATAGCTTGGAAAGTCCTATCATGGGTCTCAAGTGTGCGAACCTATGTAAAAGCTACAACATTGGTATTATTGGAAGATAAAACGTACAAAACAAAAGTGGATTGGATGTATCGCGGCCAGAAGTAGGAATCACTTTCGAGGGGCGAGGATGTCGATTGGGTTGTTAACACGGCGCGTCAGTAATTGTTCTACCGCGCTACAAAGAAACACAGTTAAAGCCCGAAGCTCCCCCTGAAGAACGGCCACTTACAGCCATGGCGCGGTGAACACGGACATCATTTGTAAGACGGAGATCTACACCGCGAAAGGCACACGCCATCTTCAACGCCGATAGTTGTCGATGGTTGCTGCCTTTGTCCCACACGTTGACCGTGATGCTTTCTAGTTCATCCCGGGTCTTGACAGCTTCAATGAGGGTCTGTAACGGCGTCTCCTGATTCATGCCAAGAGCGAGGTCCTGGATTCCCATTGGAAGTTGCCGGAAGACAGCGGTTATTGCAGACGTAGACGGGCGTTCTGTCCGTAGTTGACGAAGAGAACGGCATCGGGTGATGGCCGTGGCGTGCTCAGATGTTGTACAAGAAGGGATGGCAAGTTCCTGCAAGCTCTCCATGTGACTCTTCGTGAGGTAATCCAGCATGTCCAAACTCGGCTCACGGTCCAGTTCGATCGCGCACAGACTATTCGCTTGCGAGGAGGTATGAAGAAGCCACTCTAGAAAGTCGAGCGATGGCTCGAGCTGGCAATTCATCCTCAGCCTGGTAAGGGCACGCGCGTACGGCGGCTGGGTCAACCCTGGTGAGAAGTGAGGAGTCTTTCCAGTGATCGAGAGCGACTTCAGGGAAGACCAGATGTCAAGAAGTTGGACTATGGATTGGTCGTTATCGGACCAGTTGCTAAAGTGTAATGACGTGATGGATGGACCAGCCCGGAGCAGTTCCAAGGTACCAGGCTCAAAGGACGGTGCCGGTCGACGCATGCGTTCAAGAGCGGGACTGCCGACAATGTCCCTTCCTGGTTCTCCACAACCATAAAGAGCAAGACTGAGCTCGCAGAGATTATGGCAAAGGCTAACAGCGCGAGCAAAACAAGCTTGTTTCAGGGGACCAGGCTGGTTGTTGTCCAAGACGACGCGCATCTGGAGGACTGAGTCGCCGAGAATGCGACCGCGTTCCGTGGAACGGTCTACGGCGTAGACGAACGAGTTATACGCAGCCTGCGAGCAAAGTTGAATTCTCCTAAAAAGAAGTTTTTGCGCAGGGAGCGACCACGACTTGCAGACCAATGCGCAAGTTCTGAAGAACTCAGTATCGATGCCATCATCCTCATAGCGCGCAGTCTCAAGGATGTCCAGTACGACTTCGAGCGGAATACCACGTGTAGGAACACGAGGTACTTGAGAAATGGTAAGGGGATTGGGAGGAGGTGTGACGGCAAACTCGAAGGACACTTGATGTGGCTCAGCCTTATGATGCGTTAGGCACGTTCGAGTAGACAGACGGTGATAGCAGGACTCACTCTTGGAGAACGCATCCAGGATCGTAAAAAGTTGAATAGGCCCATGACTGTCGTAAGGGTCGTTGATTATAAGGAAGATAGTAGATGTGAATCGTAGAAGGAGTAAGGTTGAACACCGTCCCAGACGCGTTCCAGATCAGGGAAGGTGACCATCGATCGGAAGACTGAGTCCATTTTATATGTCGGTGATACCATCGACGGAGCGGACACGGCGTTTCGCGTAATTGGTCGTCCGAGCACCCTGATTCGGGCAAGATATTGGGCCCGGCACAGCATAAGGTTCGGATTCGACCAAGAACCGAAGCCCTTCGGTTCTTGGCGCCAATTGTTTGACCACATGGCCTCAACAGAGCTCCCAGGAAATATGAGCTCCTGACTCGCAAACGTCGCCGCATCTCCAAAGGTGTGGTAAAGTTTCCTTCGTGACGGAACGAGCGCTGAGTCATGATTGGCCACACCAGAGTTACTCAGCGCAGCCCTTGCTCAGTGTCGCACACTTCCGCAATGATCGTGGCCAAGCCTGTAACCCTAGGAAGCAAGTCCAACATGCAAAAGCTGTCAGAAAATTATATTAAATAAGCACTGCCCTTGCTGTCTCCTCAAGGCTCAAGCCGCCTCTCACACGTAGACATGTCACCGTATCAACTAAGTATTGGCCGGAAACATAAGTATTACCGAGGTTGTGGAAATTCACAAGCGACCTACTTGTCAAATCAAAGGCACCACTGTCTCGACACCTAAACACTGACAACGTCTACACACAATGTAGAGCTTTGAAATTAGCGACTATGTGATGACCCGAAAAAGTCATCGAGACAATTGATGGAGAAGACCTGAGTGCACATGAGCAATTTCAGCTTCGGATAAATCATGACGCACGGGGAGATCCGTCGCACGACGCTCTATACGATTTGAAGTGGGGTTATTCGGAACATGAGCGGAACAAGTGCGGTGCCTTTAGTATCGGACAAGCAACAACTGACAAACAGCCAATCAAACAGACTTGCCTGCCATTGGATGCGTGTTCAAGCACGACCCTCCTTTGTACGTTGGAATATGCACTTCCCAGGAGTACCTGCCAATCGCGTGGCGTGAAAGTGAATCTTTATTCCTGGACTCTCTGAAGTGCTCTCGATTCCGTCACTGTACAGGGCCGCCATATCGCCGCGGACGAAGGGATAGTGCAGAATATTCCATTGTTCGTCTTCCATTTGATCGCGGGAGGATTCCTAACCTTGAAGGAACAAATATTGTAATCTCCCGCCATTGTAACTACAGCTCGATGAGTGGTACCCTTCATTCCGGGACCGACAACAATAAGAATGGCAGATGACTATCCGCGCTCGGATCAAGGAGATCTTGTCCACCGTTGAACCCGGGTTTGATTGGACACACTGTGTCATTCGAGTCGGTTAATCTTGTGTGAGGTTTGAAGCACTGCCAAACTTAGCAAAGCAACAGAGATTTCCACGCCGACTTGAAACCGTCAACAAGGACCTAGGCTAATGTCCAAGTCGACACTGTCCTCCGTCGTATCGTCCCTGGTGCGAGCCTCAGTGGGCACCTCAATGCCGGCCACTGTCCCGGACGAGGATCTCGACAAACACGTTGCAGAACTCATCCTCAGAGAAGCAAAACAAAAGGCCGAGGACTACAGCAAGCTGGGAATTAAGGCCTACTTGCCAACTGGGTATGCGGTTCATTCAAACCGTGTCTTGGGTGATCAATTTCATGACACACATACAGCCCCGATCCAAATGCACCCCGTCCGAACAAGCGTTTCCTCTCATCCATCATCCGGAGTACTGATGACCACAACAAGACTATACTGCGTGCACAGGCACTCGCGGCTCAAGAGATCAAAAGGGAGCGAGAGGAACAAGAGAGGAGAGAAAAGAGAGCACGGGCGGAAGAGGCTGTCGCTGCTGAGCGGTCGCGGCGGCGTAGGAGGCGAGACGACTGTGACTCAGACAAGTGGAACAGATGGAAGGCCAGAGATGGGGAACGCTCACGACCACATTCGAGAGTCTGGGACAGCGACTGGAGGATGGAGCACGAAGACGAATATGAGCAAGATAAGGAACGCAAGCGGAGACATGTTTCGCGGTCAGGCTCACGGGACAGTGAACGCGCACGACATGGCAGACACACGAGCGGGTACAAGCGGACCTCGTCCAGAGAACGAGACAGGGATAAGGACACTCGCCGCAGCGAACGCAGTCGACGAAAACATTCGCGACACGAGAGCAAAGACGACGACGAGAGGAGCCACAAACGTCGACTGCGGACGAGTCGGTCACCAGATCCCGAGCAGATGCCTGTCGCATCTCACACACGCAATCCCTCGGCCTCCCCTTCAGAAGATCAAGGCACGGCAAGTAGAAAGCCAGCTCGAGACAGTGCACTACACAAATTATCTACACCATCGAGGTCCTCACAGACACCTATTGAGGACGATACAATGGACCTCGATACCGAGTCTCGTCGGATATCAAAGGGAAAAGGAAGGGATACCGATGAAGTCTCATTGCCGGTCAGTCCGCTACGGGTACGCCCACCATCACCTCCGCCGCCGCCCCGTCGTCCACGTGGCCGTCCTACATCGTCCACGTGCGTTCGCTCCCCTTCGGTCTCGCCGCCGCCACTCCCTCCCGCTGCTCTCCCGTCCAAGATGGACAAATACTTCGAAGACTCGTACGACCCACGTCTCGACATTACCCCCTTATCCATCCCTACTGTACCAAAAACAGGACTTATCAATGACTCTGAGTACGAAGCATGGGATGCCATGCTCGAACTGCTACGCCAACGCCGAGAGGACAAGGAAGAGAAGAAGAGGTTAGAGAAGCTGGGCTTCAACACAAGTGACAAGAAGATCCCAACTTCAAAGCCCAAGAAATACAGCGAGGGCGGTGATAGCATCATGGTGATAGAATATAAAAAGAAGGGGAGTGTCAGAGAGTGGGATTTGGGTAAGGAGGGATTTTGACTCACCCGACTCCAATATATTTAATATTGCTTTCGCGATTGTACGACCAATTCTGTATACCATCATTGCCATGCTAATCGAGGCACCACATCAGATAATTTTATCCGATGTCTGCCAGAAGTGGCCCAAAAGTCTTGCAAGTTCATGAACGCTTGGCAGCTTGTAATTAAGGTTTGCTATCGCTGGGTTATGCCATATACACCTAGGGTGCACGCACACCTACGTCCGAATAAATAGGTGCGCCACTTGTTCATTGCTCCAACTGATGCTGACGGCACTGACAGGTCGTGGACATGTCGTGGACGTGGGGCTACCGCTGTCGTAACGTGTAGCGGTACATCTACGATCGGGGCGTGTGGGAAATCCCCTCAGGTATGGGGCTGGGTTCGTAATTTGCCCTACTTCAAATGTCCGCAAGGGCACCAAGTACTGGTTTCTGCTAGACCCATCAATTCCCTGTCCCTGAAAGGAGTCATGCTCTGACGATGGGAGGCGATTACAAGGCGATTATATACAACTCTGGAAGGGATGCCGTGCACGCCTTCACAGGATGTTACTGAAGAAAGATCTTTCATTCTTGGCAGGCAGCGCCTTCGGTCCCTATCTCTGCCAGCTAAAAGACAAGCTGTCCTGATTCCTGGCGCCATTGTTCATGCTTTCCTAGCAGTAATTTCGCATGGTTAGCGACGCCGACTCGTGCCAGGTCCACGAGAATAAAGGCCCAAGATCCCTGCCGCGCAATGTCACGGTCTGGTTCAGAGATGCTTCTCAATCTTAATGAACACCGTCGTAGGTGTCTGAGAAAAATCGACAATGCGCGTTTTTCGTACGATGATCTTATTTTCATTTTTCCTCCCTTCACTCGTCTTCCTCCTAGCTGGATTCATGCAAAGATATGCTTTGTTGTAAGTACCGGCTTCTTCACCGATGCGTAAGTTCGTTCACGCATTTTTCCCGTTGAATTCGCTGAATACTGTCTAGCTACGATGTATTCCTCGTCAGCATTATGGTGTCAATGTTGGGCTATGTGTACGGGGACGAACATGGTAGAGCTCGCTTCCCTTTCCGCTATCCTTACTTCTGTCCACTCTAATGCCGTTCTTGCAGGTGACCTCGATCCCTGGCAGTCGACGATTCTCAAAGTTGCTACCCCAGTTGGAAGCTTGGTTGGTCAGCTCGTCTTCGGTTGTCTTTCGGATATCCTTGGTCGTAAGCGGATGTGTGAGTGGCGAACTAGTAACTTGCATCATTCCTTTCCCAACTGCTCAACTAAAGACGGTGCCGAGCTCGTACTTATGGTCTCTGCCACATTTGGCCAAGCTCTTGCTGGCTCTGCGAACGCCATTAATGTCATCAAAATCCTCATTCTCTGGCGTTTTGTTGTAAGCGCTCCAGCATTCACCTTGGAGCCTTCGCTATAATGCCATACCTAGATGGGGATCGGCTGTGGGGGTGATTACCCTTTAAGTGCTATTTTTATGTCTGAGTTTGCTCCGATTCGAATACGTGGACGGCTCATGACTGCTGTTTTTGCCTGTCAGGGCTGGGGCCAGCTTGGTACGCCCATTGGTTATTCCAGACGATATTTTAAATAGTTTTTAACTGGCTATCTGACAGCCGTTGGCATTGTCGGGTTGATTCTTGTGGCTGCGTACGGAGATGCAATTCGCAACGCCACTTACCCCGCCGCCGTACCCGTAGACTTCACCTGGCGCCTCCTCGTCGGCTTTGGATGCGTTCCTGGACTGATTGCGTTTTACTTCCGCTACACCGTTCCCGAGACACCTCGTTTCACCATGGATATCGAGCGCAACATCATTCGGGCAACTCGCGACATCAACAAAGTTCTGTCAGTCAGTGGACGTGCTATAGACCAGCAGGTGTTTGGGGAAGAAATCGTCGCGGCACCTCGCGCGTCCCTTTCGGACTTCATGACACATTTTTCCAATTGGAACAATCTCAAAGTTCTCATCGGCACGGCCTACTCCTGGTTCGCACTCGACGTGAGTGTACTTCGAGTCTTGGCATTGCATCCATGTCTTTGACACACATTTAGATTCCCTTCTACAGTCTTACCCTCAATAATTCCGCCATTCTGACGTACAGCAACTTTGGTAAAATCGACGGAAATAGCTCAGACGATGTCTACCAGAGTCTCCTCAGAATTTGTTGTGGAAGCGTGGTATTGACTGTCGGTGGTTTCCTGCCTGGGTTCTGGGCTACTTTCTTCCTCATTGACTCATGGGGTCGCAAGTCAATTCAACTTATGGGTTTCTCTGTTCTGACCGTTCTCTTTTTTGTCATGGGTACGTTCTACGTTGCGCATCTCCGTCGACGTGTTCATTCCCTTCGCTAGCATTTGCCTACGTCCCCCTTAACGCCACGGGTCCAGGCCAGCACGCATTTATCTTTTTGTACTGCCTGGCCAACTTCTTCCAAAACTTTGGTCCACACACGACTACGTTCATAATCCCTGGAGAAGTCTTTCCTACCCGTTATCGCTCCACCGCATACGGTATTTCTGCTGCATGCGGCAAAATTGGTGCAATCGTTGCACAGCTTGCGCTTGGCCATCAGCTGTTACATGCCCACGACGTGCAGCTCGTGTGAGTATAGTCGTTGCTGTTCTGCGTTCTCTCACCTGAGACGTCGCTTCGAACGTAGCTTGGAGGTGCTTTCCTTTATCATGTTTACCGGGATCCTGTCGACGCTGCTCATCCCGGAAACGAAGCAAAAATCCCTCGAAGTCCTCTCTAACGAGTCTCAGGAGTCGTACATTACTGGTGCAATCGAGAGAGGAGTCCCGCTGTATTCTTGACAAAATGTAGTGGCTCGGATCAGCTTTCTGTGTGTGTACTGGGACTTTCATTCTCTATAAGCTGTATGTACGTTACCTGCTCCCTGTAAAAAGCAATGATCCGTTTGTATGCCTTGTTCCGGATATCAGGACGCTATGCATGGACTTGTACTAGTAGTTTCAATAGATGTAGAGGTTAAGTTGTTCGATGAGCCAAAATCATGACTATTCGCAGACCTGAGAGTGAACCTCCGACAATCTATGTACACAGGCTAATACTACACACGTTCTGTCCTCTCCTCTAGCGCGTGGGGGAACGATTCGCGGAACATGGCCAGTCACTGTCCCACGAGCTGGCGCACGATGAGAATCTCTTCCGCTGATAACTGATCGATGTTTCCGGCAAAGTTGTTGACGTTTCTTGCGGCACAGTCTTTGAAAAACATGACGATATGTTCCTGCATGCGGTCAGCGCCCGCGTCATCGCTTGGAGGGGTGGACATTTACCTTCATGTCGATTTGGGATATAGGATCATTTTTGAGGTCCTCATCATCGTTCTCGTCAAAGATATCATCGTTATCGAAATTAGCGCCACGTGGACCAAGCATCTCGGAGAGGATCGCGAATTCCTCCTCTTTGAATCCTTGGTGTTGTTGCTCCTCCTCTGTCCATTCTTCGTTCTCATCGTCGGTATCTACGAGTTCCTCTCCACCAGGGAAAGGGACCGATTCAGCTTTCGAACGGAGGTCGTGTACCAGCAACTTGAGGACTTTGACGGGGAAAGTTACAGATGTGAACTCATGAGGACCTACGAAAATGATATATGAAAACCATGTTTCGAAAAACGCACAAAAAAGAGGAAACTATAAAAGACCAAAACCACACGCACTTGTTTTTGTCCGGGATCTCGTCATAATGACTACCACGGCAGGATCGCAATGAACGATCGTTAAACCCGAGTCATGATCTGGCACTAGGGGAGATACTCACCATTCTTTGTTTCAGGCTTGATGATGATGTCCCCTTTAACCACTAAATTCTGCAAGGCGGAGCGGCCAGACACGTAAAGCTGAGACAATGTAAGAGTGCTGAGCCTTGTCGGCCAGAAGCCCTGAAAGGTCTCCGCGTTTTCGCACCACGTCTGAATTAGGATGTCGAGGGCGGTCCGACCTTGCACCTGTGTCGATTCAAGCATACCCAACACTGTGTCCGCCTGGTTGTGTATTAAGAACACAAACGGGATGACTAGACTCTGCAGGAATGTGGCCGTCTTGGCTGTGAGCATCCGTCCCACCATTGCGTGGAGGAGTTCCGGGAGCACAGGAAGCACAGAATCACCCGCTCGGCGCAGGACGTGGATAATGAGGTCACCAATAACGAGACCACCTGACTCATCCTCGTTTCGAAGGAGCTTAGCGATCAGCGTCAGGACGTGGCCCAGGCCGGATTGTCCAGAGGGGTCGTGCCACGATAGGACTTGCGAGCAATCTTTACGGACAATCAACGTGAGACAAACGACACTATTCTGCGTGGGTATAAATAACTTGTTAGCCACCGCGTTGGGAGTCACGTACCTGCAACACATCTCTGTCCTCCGCATTTTCGAGGCAAGTAAAGAGATTTGGGGCGAGGAGTGCAAAGAATCCATCTCCGAGACCGGTTTCCGGAGCCCCGCGGATGAGACTAGAAACAAGATCGATTGCTGAACCTGCAATCCAAGATTCCTCGAGCTTTGCTGTCGAAATAGAGGTGCAAAGGGTTGGCAATGCTTGCTTTACGACGGTCTCATATACACCCGGAGCGGATGATTTCGCAAGTGAGGCGAGAATATCAGTGAAAATGGAAAGAAAAATGGGATCTAGCGATGACAGCGTCAGTTGTCAAGTTGTCAACTACTGTTCGGCTGGACGTACCCTTGTTGTTCTTTGTCCACACTTCCAGCGTTGCGAGCACAAGCGAGTTCGCTAAGTCAGTTGTAAGCCACGATGCCTTGTCGACATCAAGCACAACCGACATTGTGCTGAGAACTAAAGAGAGCGTGTCCTCCGTGGTTAGAAGGAGGAAAGGTCCAAGGTCCTGGGCGATCCGCGCCACGTACGGCTTCAACGCGGAATCCTCAGCCCCCTGACAAAAGCTGGAAAAAAAAATCCACGTTAGTACCACACGCAATCGAACGCAGATACCAGATTACTTATGAACTGCTTTAACAGCAGAAACCTTGACTGGGATGCTAGCAGAATTGGATTCAATTACGTGCATTGCTACCTCGAGATATTGCCCAGCCATCTGCAGGGGTAACGCCTTGGCGAACTGACTCGCGAAAACGAATCCTCTGCCTTGCAAGAAAGGGAACTCTTGGAAACAACATGAGCCAGAGCAAGGAGATCAGTATATGTTTACTGACCGGTCAGATGCAGAAGAGAGGGTATGACGTTAGCAAGCAGCTGTTCGACATCCAGGGGTCTTTGACGGCCGGAATCTTGTTCGTCTTCAATGCATTCGAGAATGTCCTCTGCTTGAGAACCAATGGCCGCGAGACCAGCTTCCAAAGGCTTCCACCTGTCCCCACGAATAAGCTGATAATCCAGTCATCATGAATAGACCTGCCAGGATAGCACACCTCCTTCTCGAGAGGTTTGACATGAGCTTATGGTCCGTTGTAGATTGTCTTGGAATGTGACGCAGACTTCCGCTGGTGAGCGACCTAAGATAGTCTGTGCAGATAATCGCATTGGTTCAGTGGGGAAAAAAAGGCGTCTCGTACGTTCAGCAACCCAAATCCAGCGACCCGGACACCATACGTTTCTGTCTCATCCTCCTCCTGCGCAACGAAAGCATTGGCGTTAGTTGCCCAAGTCTCTTCCTGCATCGGCAATGTCAGCGGATTCGATTGAAGAAATGGGAGTACGCACATCTTCTGCAGTCATTTGAGCGAATCGGAAAATTGTACCAACTAGATTAGTGAGGTTTTGGGGTTGATTTTTAGGGTCAAGCCATTGTTTGGCCCTTCCTCCACGTACAAGGTTGGAGACGAAATCAAACAATGGACAGATAAGATACGGGAGTTCGACAGCTTCATCTTCAGCTGAGCTAGGAACCGACTCAGTCGCGTCGATATAGTAGATCTCGTAAGCAGGGAAAACACTCTCGAGATGGGCGAGCGAAGAGTCTAAGAATGATTCAGCATAAGGCTTCAGTCCACGAGGGAAAGCGGTATGTATGACATCAAGTGCCTGCAAATCAAAGCATGTGTTAGTCATTAAATACTGCCAGATCGTCTGTGGAGTCACCTTGAAAACCTGAATCCGAACAGTCAAACCATCCCAAGTAGGCTGACTCAGCACATCGTTTATGGGGTGCCCTAAGATTCCCTTGAATGTGTCGAGCCAGACGGGGAGAATGTTCTCCGTAGCTTCCTTCACAGCTTGGGGATGTTGCTCTTTCACCATATAGAGCGCAGTGACGCATTGACAAAAGACAGAGACGCTGCGCGAGCGAGTCAACGGACTATGTTGCTGAAGATAACTTGAATAACAAAGGCGTCGGGGTAATAGACGGATTTACCTGTGCGTCGTTCAGAATGGCAAGGAGGACGGGTAGTAATTGACGAAGAACGGGTAGAATTTGATCCTCTGTAAGGTCCGACTTAATGAACTCAGTTAAGACTTGCATTGCACCGTGAACAGAGTTGGGAGTATTGGACGAGATTAGTTCAATTAGGCCATTGAGCAAGTCCGGGTATTCATCTGGCCAATCGCAGGATGCGATCGAGGACAACACGTGGGCCTGCGTAGTAGTGTCAGATCCATGGATCGACAAAGTGCCACAGACACGAACACTCAGTGATCTTATCTTGCGATCCGGATCGGACAGGCCATTGAAGACAGCTTGACGAATTTGAACCTTTGTCTGCGAGGACGTCAACGAAGATCAGGTGGAAAGTAAAAAGATTCCACCTCAACGGGTGGTGCATTTCCCTTGAATTGGGGGAAGTAGGGGGACCATCGCTGGGTCACATATTTCCTGAGGATGATGCTCGCAGAGTATAAGACGCACGACCATCAGGCGCGGTCCCAGCGACGAAAGGTCAAGGGACTTATCTGTCTCAGAGAAAGATCCGCGTCTCGGGTCGACGCGAGCTGAGACAGCGCCAATCCCGCCTCTAAAACGCGTCAAGATGTTACGGTGCTGTGGCGTGTGCGTGCGGCGAGACTTGCCTGGAAGTTGAAGTACCTCGGAAAGTTTAAGCTCTGCAGCCATCCTGACGTTTGAATCGGTGCTGAGAGTGTCTGTTAACAATTTCTGTACGTTCAGCGTCGTCATGGTCGATGAGCGCTGAGCAGCTCGACTTTGGTCAATGCACTCGTTGTGTTACGCTCGCTCACGTGCTGGTGAGGACGCGTTCGCGGCGGCAATTGCCGCGAGTAAACTCAGTGAAGGCGTCCCGTGCAAATTGGATTCCGCTGGGACGACTCCTTCTTTTCGACCACCACCATTAGAGACTAAACTCTTGCGTGCCACCGCGGATTGTGATGGCACCCAGGAAACAGTCTCAGAAGCCCGGGGCCGCACAAGCGCCAGGCGATAGCGTCAAGAACCGCAGTGTCTCCAATTGTGTTGCTACCTCAAGCTTGAGGAAGAGGAAGCGTGTCTCGGATAGCCCCAATGAAGCCGAGGACTCGCGGGTTAATCGACCCAATGCCAAGAGGTCCAGACGGGGTCGAGTAGGCAGACTTGCTGGCCTCATGGAGATGCCCATGGACATCCTATTTGAGGTGCGCCTCTGACCATTGTTCTTAGTATGTGCCTCGAATAATTTGTGCCTCAGATCTTTGGACATCTCATGCCGTTGGATGTGTTGCGTCTTGCACGCACTACGAAACAATTCAGACAGTTGCTCATGCATCGTTCTGCTGCTTCGATCTGGATAGCCGCCCGCAAAAACGTGCCCGACTTGCCGGATTGTCCCCCTTACATGAGCGAGCCGCAATTTGCGAATCTCGTTTTTGATACACACTGTCATGTTAGATTTGCTTCTGCTTACCCTTGCACTTGACCCCTGACTCCATATTCCAGGAATGCTTGTCACCAAATATCCGATCAATTGACTGGCGCATTGGGCGGCGCATCTGTACTAAATGTGCTAAGGGGTGGTAGGTGTCATACTGTCCATCCACATATTTTTATTAAGTTGTCCACCTGCGTGTTACAGCATGGTAGAAGATTATTCGCTCTTTGTTGGCGATTTCGTTTATAAGGCAGTTCCCAGCAAATACGGTAGTGAGTGTTTGTAGAACTCTCTTGCCTTCGCGCTCACCAATTCCCAACAAGAACGAGGGCGCCCGTCCTACTATTCCAGAGACCTACAGGAATTTCAGTCAAAGAGAGCATCCCTTACTGACCCTGTGGAACGCGACAAGTTCGTTAAGCAGCGCCAGGATCTAGTCTTGCAGATGGAGAAGGTAATGCTGGTTTCGAAATTTTGTGGGTTTATTACTGACAAACATTCAACAGCACGGTGCTTTACTGGAAGCTTGGGCCGCCGACCAGGCCAAGGATCGTTCGGAGCAACTTGATGACCTTCGGCGCGAAAGAAAGGAAGCGTGAGTCCCATGTGCAGCTGTATGAATTTCGAGCAAATTCAATGGACGACTTAGGATTATTGAGAAACTCACGGAACTTGGCTGGGGATCAGAGATAGAGCAGATCCCCTATCGTGATGATTTGTCTCACCATAGACTTGTCAGGCAACCAATCCGCCTGACACCTCGTAGTAGGTTACCTGCCGCCTTTGGTTGCGTCATCGATCACATCCATTCTAGTTTGGGCCAATATCCAGGGCGAGATGGTCAATTATATGGAACAGATGAATGCTCAACGCCTCGAACGCGAACGCAAAACTCTGGTCATTTCGCGCAAGAGAATTGCGATATCTGTACTTCGTGCATTCAAGATTTCGCATCTCCCCTTCACAGATGTCATGCCCGAACCGATGGACTTTTGTGCTATGTCTCAAATTTCAGAAATTCTTGAGCTTCCCACAGAGACGGAAGTAACTGAAGAGACATTCGCGCCGGTCGTGGAGAAGATGGACGACATCATTGGCGAATGGCGCACTCAAATTCTGGGGTCGCTAGTACAGAAGGTCAAGGATTCACTATATTCTCACAGGCCCCGAGTCCGCCGTCACGACGGAACTACTGGTTCCATATTGATGGATAATACAGCGAGCTCATCCTCCGCGGACCCTATGAACAAAGGCAAGGCCAAAGCCGTTGAACCCGTCGTTCCAGATGACTCTCGGATCATTCAAGATCTTTCGTTAGCCACGACCGTCTTCAATTGCAAGTGCTGCAATCCTCGATTGGGTATCTTCAATGGTCTCTATGACGCTGATTCCACCTCTGACACCGACTCAGAAGATGACTTGTTCGACTCTTGGGGGGTCAGTTTGGCCCCTCGCCGGCGCTCGAGGTCCAACCCGCTTTTCTTTCCCAAGGTCTTGGGGCACCATTGCCTGACGAAGCAACGCGGGTTGTTCAACTTTGATAATCCCAGTGGGGATCCCACAAAGCAATACGATTATCCGTTGGGCAATCGTACTCGGTGGGCTGGCCACCTCCTTCAGGTGGATGAGAAGGCCGGCAAGATGGCAGCAAATGTTGTGGTGACATGTGGCTTGGATCCTGAGACGACGACGGCTACTGAGATGGATCTATTGAATTATCAGTTGGCCTGTCTCGAGTGTCTTGACTGGTCAGATGAGGTGTGGGACCAAGCTGACGCGCAAGTCTTTGGTTGGCGTGCAGCAGTGAGTTTTGTTTGACTCTTTACTGTCCCTGGATTGATGCTTTACCAGGTCGCTCACAATTGTCGTTGCCACCCTGGCAGAACGAACGTCGGATGGAAGTTGATCGATGATGAACTCGCAGGTGACGTTGTTGATGTCGATGAAGAATACAGGGCCGATCAAGCCATTATCTCAACCCTCGTCTCTTATGGCATAGTGCCGGATGACGGATACACTGATTCTTCTGAAGAAGTGGTCTGGCTCTGCGTACACTGTCTGGATCTTCCGAACGAAGCAGAGTGTATGGAACTCTCGGGGATGAAGAATCATCTGAGCTTGACGTATGCCAGCATCGTTCATCTGACATGTGAAGGGTTTGACCATGTATAATTCCAGGCATTCTATCACAGATCCACAAGAAAATCAAGACTATTATAAAGACTATGAGGGTCGCAAAGCGCGCGTACCTCATTTGAAAATCACTCTCGCCAAGGACAGACCAGAGCACGTTGCTGCCCCAGGTGAAAGACGCCTCTTTGACCCATGGTGCTTTGGGTTCTCGGAGGACGAATTCGAAGACGACTATTACGGTGATGATTACTTTTTGTGACCGAATCATCAATTTGAGGGTGCTCCTTACAATTGCAGTTCATTGTAAATTATGTTCCTGATATTTCGGTATTGTACCGTCCGTTATGTTACGAAGGTCTTGTTATTCAGTATACGATATTATGGCTGCACATAATGGAACATGGAACTATTCGGTCGTGCGACACAATCCGGTCCGTAGGTCTCAGTGGGGAAGTGTGAAAAGGATAAATTGCTGAAAAAACCTAGATAACCAACTCGCCTTCTACACTACCTCTGTCAAGGCCTAGTCGTGGAAGAATTGCCTCGTAACGATCTCGATCTAAACTCTTAAGATACCGGAGAACCTTCGCTCGGTCATGAACAAGCTGGCGCAAGGCTCTCCGGTTTGCCACATCCTTCCGGAACTTGAGCAAATGTGACCACAAGTTGCGGATCCGGAATGTCAGTAGGGCAGCTGTCGGATACAGTGGGTAAATAGGATACCATGTTGAACTCGCACTCGTACCTTGGACCTCTGGCCGACCCGTGTTATTTGGCTGTTGGGGGGTCGAAAATGCTCCAATAATGCGTCTGCGATTCTCGTGGGCGAGACCCTTCGCGTTCGCGTTCCTGAGGTCTGCCAGTCGGGCGAACATGTTGACCTTTTGCAGTTCTTCTTTTATGGCCACTTTCGCGCGTTCCACTGTATCCTCGTCGAACGTGGATACACCCCTCTCGACTGTTAAGGTAGGCAGCACTTCAAAAAGCAGTTTCTCCTCCTCCCCTCCTTCTATCCCAAAGTTGAGACGAGACGGAATCTTCACGTCTCCTTCAGAGAGGTGCAAAACCCGAGACTCTGCGTTTTGAGAGTAGACATCTTCCGGCGTCAAGATGACCTTCTGAAGGTCGCATCCTATCCACTTGTCTTCTTTGTTGTACTCGGACCCAAGAACGACATAGAGACGATTGGCGTCCTTGGCATGTTTACGATCTACCTTGGCCTGTAGCTTCGAGACCGTTTTCTTTGGAGCTTGAAGTTTAGCCCGACGAACGATGGTAGTGTGTAACTCTGCCCGGCTCGAGGACGCGAGACAGCGCGAAGCTATGCGCGAATTGAGACTGTCCTTCACGAAACCAACCAAAATGGCGTACCTTGCGCGATACACGACCGGAACATGGAACGACAATGGTCCAGGACGGAACGCGACGAGTAGCGAAACAGCGGTTCATGACCGTGAGAAATGCATTAGCCGAGGACGTACAAGACCTTCTTTGCGTGGGACTTTTCCCTTTTTCTTATTACCAGGGAGAATGCCACGCTGCACGATGTAGACCACTCTACCGTCGACGACAGTGCCAGTGACTTCGCATTGCAAGTCCTGATCTCTCGAGAACATACACCAGCTTAGGAAGTGTCGTTTCGACGCTTATGCAGGACACGGCATGTCGACATCAACCTGGAACATACATACTTTTCTTAGACTAATTTCTTAGATTCCTGTATCTCCTCAAATATAACAGTCATGTGTGCGCCCCGCTCGTGAGTTATTGTTCACCGCGTGGATGTGGTTTGTCTAGGAAAGGGCCAGAATGCATGTTGAGCATCATCTCACGTTCAGATAATAAGACTCCAGACTACCTAATCGTACATTCGGTGTGCGCAATGAGCTAGACAACGTTGCAATTCTTCTCCACTTTCGCAAGCAATTTCTCCCACTTCCCATCGTGCAATGAAGCGATCTTCTTCCATTCGTCATCCCTACAAACCCTCTTGAACCAAAGAGTATGAGTTGCAAGGATAATGTCCGCATAAGAAAAGGTATCTCCCATGATCCATTCACCCTCGACGCTCTCGTACCACATCTTCGCAGAACCATAAAAATCATTCTTTATGATTGCCCAATGAGCATCGCGCTTTCGTCCTTCCGGGGACCATTCTTCGACTTTTTCCCCGAAACCTGCTTCTCTGGCGGCGATGAGGTATTCTCGACTGCGCTCATTCAAAATTTCCGATGTGCGCAGGTATGTAAATCTGAGAGAAACCCCTCTCAATAGTCCCAGTGTGGAGTTCAAGGCGCGGATGAGGCCTTTGGAGCCGTTGGGGAAGATGGGCTTTTCAGGATAGGTCTTGTCGAGGTACTCGGCGATCATCCAAGAATCACTGAGGAGTGATCCGTTATTAGGATCGCTGAGAACAGGTACCGTATACAGTTCGCTACCGTCTCGACTCTTGGTGGGTGACGCCCCGATCTCTTTGAGTTTAGGCGCGAGATCAGGATACTCAACCCAGACGATCTCGAACGGAAGGTTTTTATAACTCAAGACGAATCTAAATCATTCATTGAGCGGACACGACATTACGGGGGATGGTGTACTCGAACCTTGGCTTTGCAGTATTGGGCGACCAACTTTTACCCGGGAGCTTGGAGGGAATATCATAGAGGACCAGCGGTAGCATGGTGCCACGGTGGGACGTCTGACCTACTCCGAGTGGTACGTTACACCTTTTATGTACTGCCAGTGGGGCCGCTGGCTGATTCAGATAATCGGCTTAATCTCGCTTGCCCAGTCGTACCCTTTTTAGCCC
>JBBPOF010000646.1:0-19158 GCA_038091315.1 Porphyrellus cyaneotinctus | reverse complement strand
ATCGAGGACGACCGCTCGAGGACGTGGATTGGGATTGTAACGATCGGCGAAATCGAGGGGATGAACCTCTGAGCGCTTGTTATCGTACGCGGTGTCATGTTTTCCGGGGAGGTGATAATCACGAAGTTGTACAGCTACACGCGGCACACGCGCAATACGTGAAGATCCGTGATGAAACAATGAGATGAACCACGTTCGCGCTAAGACGTCTTGATTAACTCACTGGTTTCGGGAACCCGTTTCCTCAAAACATACGCGTCTTTTTGTGCATGGGTTCGCCGATCAACAGCCGGCGGATTGTGGTCTGATACATAATTGGTCGCCTTCTTTCGGTCCTGGGCCTCGCGTTCAAGGTGCGCACGCTTGGCTGCGGCATATGCTACAGCAAAAGGGCGACAGTCTGAGTCTGGGATTCCGTGCTTTCTACGCATTGCTCTAGAAAAAAATGTCAAAAGGGTGAAATGTGGTGTAACAAGAAACATACTTTCTGTACCTCAACTCGCGATGTTTCTTGAGATGTTCAAGACCGCGGACACATGCGATCCATACCAACAAACCAAGCCCGAAAAGTGTCACCGACTTGAAAACGAGGTGGTACCGAGAGAAAATAGCGAGTACACCAGATTCCGGTCGTTGCAAGATGGGTCCGCCAAGGATGTCGGTTTGCTCGTCGCACAACGCCATCTTTGGAATAAAAGTCGGTTTGAGAAGAGCTTGGAGTCAAGACGAAGGCACCCGCTTACTGAAAAGGAAACCTTGTTGGCGTGGATGGCTGCGGGGAATGAAATATTCAATCGGAGCTTAGTATATAATATATACCCCTCGGACTTGGCCGTGGTTAATCATATTTTTCACAATGTTCACTAGATGATGACTGTCAAGCATTTCTTTCGGGTTCCACTCGCCTTTGCCTAGAGACACAGCTCACAATGCTTTCGTTTCTTACTGGTGAAGTGGTAGATGGAAACTGCGTGGTCCACGCTTGAATGTTTATCTCCAGTGTTTTAGTGGATATTCGAGTACTAAACCAAGCAGACAGTACTAGCGTAGTCCAACTTGGTGGTTGTTCGGTTCGCAGACGTGGCGTTCTGACGTTTTAAGTTTACTAATCAGCATGAATCACTCGAGTCCTCCGATTGGTGTGGGAACTTGCCAAGCCTCTCACCGTTTTTATACGGCCATAACGCCCTTCCGAAGTATTTGCATTCCCATCTCTCCTTCTGCGTCCACTTCAACTACCTCCTCCTCACCATCATGTCAAAGGTCGTCTCGTACTCTGAGCTTCAGGCCAACAACACCAAGCAAAGTCTCTTTGTCGCCATTCACGGCCAGGGTGTGTAGACGTGTTCGTTCATGCCGACTGAAATTTGATGTCTTGAACAAAATAGTGTACAATGTCACGAAGTTCGTCGACGAGGTACCCTCTTCTATATGCGCGACGTGTTGTCATGCCACTTACAACTCTGACGCTAGCACCCCGGTGGTGATGAGGTGATCGTCAGCGAGGCAGGCGCGTATTAGCTTTTTTTAAAATTCATACATGTCACCCAACGCATTCATTTCAGGCAAAGATGCAACTGAGGCTTTCGAGGATGTTGGTCACTCTGATGAAGCCCGTGCGCTTCTGCCTGGTTTGTTGGTGGGCGAGCTTGAAAAAGGCAGCGTGAGTACTGGACCTTGCAATAACCAAGCGTTCTGCGCTAAATCGGAGATATGTGCTTAGGCTCCAGCCAAGTCAAAGAAGGCCTCATCAAGTCCAGCTGTCCACAATGCTGTCGAGAAGGGCTCGAAGTAAGCCGCTATGTCCTGATTTATTTTTCGTTTGTTCAACTGGTCATTTTCAAGCTTGATGTACTTTGTTCCGCTCACTCTGCTGGGTGCCTACTTTGCCTGGCGTTTCTACGCTTGAGGTCCGCGTTACGACCCTCGGTTGATCCTCGGACGCAGGAATTGGCTTGGCTTGGTCTACTCATATTTTAGCGCCTAGTATCTGTGTTCTTTACTGTGTTTCGTAAACATTTTTTTTCTTAGAGTCTGACATAAACTTGTGACATGATCTGAAAAAGGAATCAGAAACTCTGAGTCTGGGTTCGTGATGCAACAAGTCCACGGACATGAACAAATGGTGGTGCAGTGATACAACAGCATTCAGTTGACCACCGCCTCACAAGCTCGAAATCTTGTGTGAATCCTTTTCAAGTCGTTCGTCCTCGAGCTGAGCGTGTTCATTGTCAGGCACGCAATGCAATTGACGATTGACTGGAACCAACGAACCGTGTGCTGCCAAGATTGACCTCCATGCTACGCGGATCCATCAAAACGAGTTGATTCAGCCGTGGTCCTGGGTGTGTCTCACCTTTCTCATCTCCATAACTTGAGCGCGTTGGGCATGGGTTAGTACGGCCGCAGCAATTACGACACCGATCGTGAGTCCTTGGGCCCACAGACGAACTTGCACGACCTAGTACTTCGTCGTAAAATGCACGTTTCAACACACGACACGTCATTCTCTCTACCTTCTGTGGCATCGTTAACAAACTACTCCGAATAGAAGCCGAAGCACACCATCAGTTCAGTTAGCGAACAAGTCCTTAATTGGGCATATACAACGAAAGGACGTACGGATCACGCACGATCACGCTTCCAGCGACTGCCATCGTTGTCGCCCAGCTTCCAATGACAACACTCAATTGGTGGTTCGCTGCCCACTCCGCTGCCTTGTCTCTTGGGCTCAAAGCCGCCCATCTCTCACGTTCTTCATGTTCGCGTATTTCTATATGACTTTTGCCGACCTCGGTCCTATGGAAAAAAAGGTGTCTCATACCTATCCTCATCGCAGGGGTAACTTCGGACCTACCAGTGATGGCGGTCAAACTTCAGGCTTCTTCTCTCGGCCTGGATGGTGACAAGGGGTGCGATGATGATGGCGCCACCGAGCAGCTTGACCGGGAAGGGGACAGAGCGATAGTAACTCGATTGCCTGTTGAGAAGATAGAAAGTAGGGAAAGCGACTCCGGCCCCTATGAGCCCTCCTTCAAGTGCTCCACGAAGAGTCGCTGCACGGTGCTGCCTTGATTCGTCCTCGGATGGGTTAACCTACGAGCGCCGCTGATGAATGACAATCGACGGGCCTGTACTACTCACCTTCATGTTCATGGCCAATTTCATAGATAGGGGAAAGCTGACGCAATATCACCAGGATACCAACTTCCAACTACCTAGACAAAATAGACAAAATAGACATGCGCTATAATACTAAGCAAATCATATACCAAGTGCCGTAGTACCAACATAACCTCGTCCTATGATACAGCGACATTCTGAACATATTTGAAAGTCAAGGGACGAGAGTTAGGTCATTTACAAACACAGACGAGCAACACTCCGCTCAGAAGTGATCCACCGTGAACGTCCATTTCCCTTCATTGATATCAAAGCTCTCGAAATGAGTATCTTTCATCGATTTGAGCCGCTTTAGGTGCTTAACCGCCGCAGGTGCCTGCTCATCCTTTATGGGTTCTCTCGTCGCTTTATCCGTAGTCCAGCATCGCAGTAGTATGATCTTGGCTTTGACATTTAAACCTGTCCCGGGTGCCGGTTTGTCTGCTTCATCGCCGTCGGGATACACGCTACACTCCTTGTCGTCGAATCGCACGAGTTCGCCGAAGAGCGCACCAAGCTTAGGAAGGCCAGTGAGGTCGACGGGTTCGAGGAATTGAATCTCTCCGTATCCGACACGACCCACAACCAAATACTTGAAAGATGACAGTTCTTCGTAGCCATACGTCCTCAGTTTGGCCAGGTCAGGTTTTACCCAATAGTCGCCATGTTGGAGAGGTCGAGAGGTGGAAGTGGCTTCAGCACTTATCATAACCTTGCTTGGGGACGACGATTGCCCGAGAGTGAGTGAACTCTGTGCTGTGAATCGGCCAGGTACACTGCGTGGAGGTGGCCGAGTAGGCTGTTCCGGCTTGTCTGGAGATTGTGTGGCAGCTTCCTTCTCTCTTGCTATGTCTTTTTCTCTCGCGGCTTGACTGAGCGCAGGACTAAATGTCACCTTTACAGGGCTGCCGCGCAAGCCTGGAGACCCAGCTCTGCTGAATAGGTCAGAAGCTTCAATCTTCTTATCCAGAACCAACTTCTTGACGCTTTGCCTTCCTCCGCTACCCAATGCGGGACTCGAACTACGTCCCAATATGCTCTCTGGAGCTTCTGCACGGCTCGCGTAAAGAGGACCTCCTTTCCCATTACTGAGAGATAGGCTTTGTCCAGGTACACCAAGCACAGAGGATGATGCCGGCAATCCAAAGCCCCGGAGTTTCGAACTAGCTGGGGTGTAATTGATTGGGAGGCGTGATGCGGGCAAGCGGGCAGGAGCATCTACGAAGAAACCTGGCTTCTTTTTTTGTTGCTGATCGATGGGAATGGCACGGGGACCAGGTGGAAGCATTGAGAAGATAGGCAGATTGCTGGATATAGGTTCCGCTATGGAGGCACTGAGTGCACCCGGTCCGCCTGGTGCGGCCGTCGAGGAGCCTAGAGTACTACCACCGAACAGAGAATTACCGAGACCGCCCGTGGAAGGTGTGGTAATGATTGCAGGAGCAGCGGGTTTTTGTTGGCCAAACAGTGAACCTCCGAAGGTGGTGGTACCTGCACCTGCGGTCGGCTGGGTCATCGTTTGTTGACTCGATGGTTGCCCAAACAAAGTGGGCTGAGTGCTAGTCCCGCTGGTTGTGCCAGGTTGTCCAATGGTACCACCAAAGAAACCCGTTCCAGTCGTTGCAGGTTTCGGTGCACCGAAGGGATTTGTCTGTCCAGGCTGCTGCGTTTGGGTCCCCTGGGTGCCACCGAACAAACCACCACCTGTTGCGCCACCGAATAGTCCACCAGCTGGTTGTGCGGTGGTGCTACCAAAAACTGTCGAAACACCACACCGTTAACTAAGAACGAAACGTAAAGAATTTAATACTCACGACCACCTGATTGTTGTGCAGGCTGTTGTTGCTGCTGTTGCTGCTGGCCAAAAAGACTGGTGCCTACATTAGGTGTTGCTCCGAAAAGACCTGTTGTAGGTTGTGGCTGGGCCTGTGGCTGAGTGCTGAACAGTCCTGTACCGAAACCGGTGGTCGCGCCCGCCGGCTGACTGGGCTGACCAAAGATGGAAGGCTTCACAGTACCTGCACCTGAGAACTGATGTCAGTGAATGTCTCTGAATTGAAATGAATCGGTCTTTACCAAAGGCAGTCGGAGTCTGCTGCTGTTGAGGCTGACCAAAGATGCTTGTACCCGTAGCAGGCTGAGTTGCAGGTTGACCGAAAGCGCCAGTGGTGCTCGTACTGCTGAACGTACTTCCGCCTGCTGTGGAAGAAGATCAGACGGAAAGTACGGTGAGTCGGACAGGCACATACATGGTTGACCAAACGCACTCCCGAATCCTGTAGTAGGCTTTGGTTGCCCGAACGCACTTGTACCACCGAAGATACTAGTACCTGTGCTTGCAGCAGGCTGCTGAGGTTGTTGCTGGGGTTGTCCAAAAGCTCCAAAAGTAGATGGCTGTTGTTGTTGAGGCTGCGAGAACGCAGTGCCTCCACCAAAAATGCTCGTACCAGCACTGGTACTAGTAGTGGACTGTTGTTGCCCAAAAGCCCCGAATGCGCCTGTGGCAGGTTGGGTAGGGGTGGCCCCAAACGCACCAGTAGTACCACCCCCAAATATCGAACCGGTCGTGGGTTGTTGCGTCGTGGTCGGCGCACCAAAAGGGTTGGTTGGTTGAGCAGTAGGAGGTCCGAACGACGCTTGGCCAAATGCACCAGCTGTCTTGCGATTTTGTTGATAGTCTTGGAAACGTAACTCCTAGTGCTCATCGTCAGCTACTGCAGACGACTAGGAGTAACATAACGCATTGCGTTTATTACCTCTAAAGATGTACCCCTATAGGCTGGGGTAGCTGTAATGGTTTGGTATTGGAGAATGGTACTTGGATTTGAAGGATCCTTTTCATTGAAGACAGAATAAGCTGGTGTTGACGTGCCGGTTGTCACTGGTGGCGGGTTGGCATCTGTGCTCGCTACAGCAAGGCATAAGGCGGGATAAGGTCTCAAAAATATAGTACGGCGTACTTGCAGGAGTGGCACCGAAAGTCGTTGTAGGCTTTGGCTGCCCAAAAAGTGAACTACCACCAAAAGCGTTCCCAGTACTTGGGGCGGCGGATCCAAAAACACTGGTCCCCGATGTTCCAGCAGTAGGAGTCCCCCCAAATGCACCCCCACCAAACGTTGAGGTACCTCCTCCACCGAACGCACCGAATCCAGTGGCTGGTTTGGGAGCGCCAAAAGCAGAAGTGCCGGTGGGGGCAGCAGTATTTTGACCAAATGCACCTGACGATTGGATGTATTAACAACAGAATCGCAGGGGACGAGAGGGAAACGAACCAAAAGCAGGTGTTCCAGTGGTACCCGTTCCAAGGTTTCCAAACATTGGATTCGCTGCTGGCTGCTGTTGCTGGCCAAATGCGCTGGTTGAACCGAAAGCTGTACTTGGTGGTTCAAAGACGCGCGAAGAGAAGAAGTTGTAAATGACTTGCCTCCGCTTCCGAAACCGCTTGGTTGACCAAAAGCGGAGCCTTGGGTCTGCTGTTGGTTCTGCTGAGGATTAGCCCAGGAAGACTGCACCGTGTTCGACCCAAACATTGCGATGAAACAAGATACAATATCGGCCCCTCGTCGTCACTGTCGTCCCTCGAGTTACGCGCGAGAGACCGAGGCGCGGGGTTTAAATATTTCATATTCCGCTTGTGCGCGTATTTGGCATGTATTTCCCGCGATCATTGTGCACCCAAAAAAGTTGGCAGAAAGGCGAAGGAGGACGTCGCGATGCCAGGCAAAGCGGGCGCGCAGAAGCGAAAGCCGACATTTAATACAATCGAACGCGAGGAATCTTTCAAAAAACCACCAGAAAACGCATTCACGTACCCAATTCTCAACGAGTTCGTCACACCACACATCGAGTCTTTCAACGCCCTCTTCGATGAATCCGGACTACCAAAGGGCGATGGTGACGGGAAAGGTTTGCTATCCATCGCTCTCAAGGATATAAGTGAACGTGTTGTGTTTGATGGGACCGGTCAAATTGGCACGGAGAGTGGTCACACCGGGTGGGGTAATCGCCTCAGCTGTGAGTCAACTACATTCACGTAGAGATTCGTTTCATGATTTGCGATGTCTGTCAGTTTGGATCGAGGAGGTATCAATTGCGCCGCCAAGAGTCCCAGATCGTGACACTTGGAGTACGGAACGAAGAGTTTATCCTGCAGAGGTATCTGTTCCCCCTTGCGGTTTAGGTTGTTTCTGAATTGGATCACCATGCAAGACCCGAGAACGACTCACGTCTTACAGAGGCCGCATGCAGGCCAAGGTCTGTTGGACAATAAACGGGGATGCTCATCCAGATCAATGTGTCATGCGAGATTGTGGCCTCATCCCGATCATGGTCCGAGTAAGTATCGCATCCTTCATCCACTCTATCAGTTAACTGACTCACCTCAGTCGATTCGATGCAGCTTGCGTGGCCTTTTATCTTCCGAACTTGTTCGGCGACATGAAGAGCCCGAAGAATTTGGTGGATATTTCATCATCAACGGAAACGAGAGGCTCATCCGATACCTCATTCTTCCCCGTCGCAACCATGTGATATCTCTTCTCCGCCCCTCCTTCACTAATCGTGGACCGTCTTATACCCAGTATGCGGTCCAAATCCGTTGCGCTAGACCCGATCAGTCTAGCGTCACTAATACCCTTCACTACCTCTCGAACGGCAGTGCTATGCTCCGCTTCAGCTGGCGAAAGCAAGAATACGTCATTCCTATCATGTTGATTCTCAAAGCACTCATCGGTGCTTCTGACCGAGAGATATTTGAACACGTCATGATGCAAGATTACGAGAATACGTTCTTGACTGATCGTGTGGAGCTACTCCTGCGTAGCTTCAAAATGTACAGTCTGTACACGGGGGACCAATGTCTCGAATATTTGGGTGACAAATTCCGCGTGGTGTTGGACATGCCAGAGGACTGGAACAACCGGATACTTGGTGCGTGGCTGATCAAAAAGATGGTTTTGGTCCATCTTGAAGAACCTCGTGATAAATTCCGGATGCTGGTGTGAGTTCCTCGTGTTGGTGTGGACCACCGCTGATCTCAACCAGTTACATGCTGCGCAAGCTGTATGCGTTGGTGTCCGGATCATGTTCTGCAGACAACCCAGATTCACCCCAACACCAAGAGGTTCTCCTACCAGGATACCTGTATGGCATGATCATAAAAGAACGTCTCGAAGAGGCCCTCACTCAAGTTCGCAATCAAATCGCCACAGACGTCGGAAGAGCTGAACCTCCACCCGATTTTTTGGATAGTGAGTTGCTACATTGTCTCCATTATCCGAAACTTATGACTGGTACAGAGCGGTACATTACAAAAGTTATTCAAAAGATCAATTGGGACATTGGCTCTAGGATGTCTAATTTCCTTGCGACTGGAAATCTGATTTCTCCCTCGGGTCTCGATCTACAACAGGCCTCCGGTTTTACTATTATCGCAGAAAAGCTTAATTGGTCACGTTATATTAGTCATTTCAGATGCATACACCGTGGTGCATTTTTCGCAGAACTCAAAACAACGGCCGTGCGAAAGCTTCTCCCAGAAGCGTGGGGTAAGTACGTGCGTCAAAGTATGTTTATACATGTCCAGATAATCGTTGACTAGGCTTTCTTTGCCCTGTTCACACACCCGACGGCTCACCATGCGGGCTTCTGAACCATCTCTCCCGGACCTGTCGTATCATCACTACCCCTCTCGCTGTCGCTCACATTCCTGGGCTCCTCCTTGCTCACGGCATGACCCATCCTTTCTCGTCCTCCGTGGACGGTCATAAAAATCTCTGCGTTCAGCTTGACGGTCGCGTTATCGGCTGGGCACGCCCGGCTGTTGCGAGAAAACTTGCAGAGAACCTGAGGATATGGAAAACAGAGGGAGTTCACAAGGTCCCACTCGATCTTGAAATTGGTTTTGTTCCAGAGTCAAAAGGTGGACAGTATCCTGGCCTCTTCTTGTTTTCTTCAAGGGCGCGGATGATGAGGCCTGTCAAGTTCTTGACCAATGGAAAGGATGATCAAGTTGGATCCTTCGAACAGGTGTATATGAATATTGCGGTAAAGCCGGATGACATCGAGCCCGGTGCTACGACCCACATCGAACATGCACCGACGAATTTCCTTTCTATGCTCGCGAACTTGACGCCCTTCTCGGATTTTAACCAGGTAAGGCGGCTCCCTATATTCAATCACGTATTCACCAACAAGTGCCATAGAGTCCCCGCAACATTTACCAATGTCAGGTACGTGTTGCCCGAAAGACGTGGTGTAGACCTTGATCGTTTGGGGCTTAGATGGCTAAACAAACTATGGGAACCCCATCTACCGCTCTCCAACATCGAACAGACAACAAACTTTACCGGCTCCAAACAGGTCAAACCCCAATCGTCCGGCCTCATTTATACAACACCTATGCGATGGACGCTTTCCCTAACGGCACCAATGCCGTCGTTGCAGTGATTTCCTACACGGGCTATGATATGGAAGACGCTATGATCCTCAACAAATCCACCCACGAACGCGGCTTCGCATACGGAACCATCTACAAGTCACACATCATCGATCTCAAGGACATGCGTGGCGCATCTAAATCAAGTTCTGCAGCTACACTTCATTTTGGTCTTGGTCACGATGTCAGGATAGAAGAGGGTGATCGACAACACACGTGTATGCAATTCTTGGACAGGGATGGATTGCCATATGTCGGTACCAAATTGGATGCCGGTGATCCGATTGCTGCGTATGTGAATGACACCACTGGTCGCACCAGGTTCGTAAGGTACAAGGGTGATGAGCAGGGCATCGTAGACCAAGTCCGTTTGCTAGGTATACGAAGCGTTCGATCCTATTTTTCCCACAGCACTGACGTTTGCCAAAGGTTCTGACACAGGAGACACCGAGCTCCAAAAGCTACATATCACTCTTCGCATCACGCGGTCGCCTGTGATTGGAGACAAGTTTTCCTCTCGGCATGGACAGAAAGGTGTTTGTTCACAAAAATGGCCAGCGATCGATATGCCCTTCACGGAAAGCGGGCTACAACCCGATGTAATCATCAACCCACACGCTTTTCCGAGTCGAATGACTATTGGAATGTTGGTCGAGAGTTTGGCCGGAAAAGCTGGTGCGATGCACGGCCTAGCTCAGGACGCGACGCCATTCGAGTTCGCATACCTTTTTTTTCCATTGTCATGCGCTATCTCACACTGACCCGACTCGACGTAGATTCTCGGAAGAAGACAGGGCAATCGATTACTTCGGCGAGCAACTCCTCGCAGCAGGATACAACTATTACGGTAACGAGCCCATGTACTCGGGCATCACCGGCGAGGAATTTGCGGCGGATATCTACATCGGCGTCGTATATTACCAACGTCTCCGTCACATGGTTCTTGACAAGTTTCAAGTACGAACGACAGGTCCCGTCGATGCCCTCACGCGTCAGCCCGTTAAGGTAGTTTCTTGTGCTCACCCTTAATCCGGATTGACAGCGGACGTCGCTGATTGTATAGGGTCGCAAACGTGCTGGCGGTATCCGTTTTGGAGAGATGGAACGCGACGCGCTGATCGCACACGGGACATCGTTCCTCTTACAAGATCGCCTCATGAACTGCTCCGACTACTCTACTGCGTGGGTGTGCCGGACATGCGGCAGCATCATTTCTCTAGGCTACGACGATGTCAGTCTTGGAGAGAGATCGACGACAGGCGCTATGAGAGCAGCAGGTCCCGGTGGCGAATATTGTAGAGTGTGCCGTGCCGCTGCGGAGCGGGAGGGGGAGCAGGCTCGAAGAGCATTGGATGCCGGTCCAAATGCAAACAGAACACCCACCCCAGAGGTCGCGGTGACCATACCCGCCGCCCACGTGCTCGGTTCCTCTCGAAAAGGGGGCGATATGGACGTTGTGGCGGTCCCATATGTATTTCGTTACTTGTGCGCCGAGTTGGCAGCCATGGGCATTGCGGTCGCTTTGGAGGTTCGATAGCACCCTTAGAAGTTAGAAACACTGACCATGAATGCTAAAGTCGCTTATGAAAGACCGTGAACGCTCCAAAAGCATACGTTAATTAAAAGCGAACGCACAGCGGTAAGAAAAGGGTAGAAGGCTCAACGAACTAATGAATAAACGGAGCGACATGGTTCAACAACCGTATATATAGTGGGAGATAAAAAACCAGGAGAATCCAGAGTCGAGTGTAAAATACGGATATTTCAACGGGGTTCACTGGACTCCGCTGGTCCGTTGACAGTATCCACAACCTTTCCAGCTAGCTCTGTGCTTGGGCAATCGAGCGATATTTTGTGCTGAATATCATATTGCCCATCTCCAAGAAAAAGTTCGACGATCGTTCTCTCCAACCCATTAGCACCCGAGTCTCGTGGAGGTGGCAGAGCAGCGAGGGCTTGCGAATTGGCCGCGTCCACATAGAGCCTACTACGGGCCAAAAACATGTCCACGAGGACACGGCATTCGGCAGCACTCGTGGCATGCTCAAGCATAGTCCGCATCTCGCGAGCATGTTCAAGTGCAGATAGCGCTAGTGAAGGTGTCTGTAAAGCAGGCATTGCTGGTGCAACTTTCTGGTGCGAAGAAGAGGTGGCTTTCGAAGACACGCGCTGGGGTACAATGGGCGCCGACGGCGAAGACACTGCGAGTATTGGGGTCGTGACTGTTGCTTCGACGCGTACGGGTACTGTTGTAGAAGTGGCTGGAGATGAAATTGGAATTGACGAAGGCGGGGGGTCAATAACCTGAGCGTCAGAAGTATCCGTCTGCAAGGTCCTCTGCGTTATTTTCCTAAGCAAAACACCCTCCATCCCGATAGAAAGAGAAGGGGCAGAAGGGCCCAAGGCTTCCCCTTTCGTAGATTTGTCATCCCAGGCAGGGAGTGGCTTTTGAACATGCGATTGTGCTCGATGACGGGAATGTGTTCCTACTTGGTCCGCGAAACCACGTTCTGAAGTAGCTGCAGAAGATGGGCCAGAGGTGGGATAACGAGGTGGAACAGGCCGATTGGCAAGAGGAGAAAGGTTCGTCATGGACTTGCTTGGAGCGTCTCCAGACCCGGCAGTCATCTTACGAGGGGGCTTGACCGTATCACTGGCCAAGGTGATTCTAGATATCATCTTCTGCAACCGGCCAGATTTCTTACGTGTCGGGGAGAGGGGAGAAAGGGAATTCTCGCTAGGAGTCGACTCTGGGGGGCCCTCTGCGAGGAAAGCAATCAACTCTTTGGTGCTGGTCGAGAACCCTCGTTGCCGGTCACGTTGCTTGGGGGACAAAAAAGGTTCCAACTCTCCCATACGATCATCATCCGAACTCGCCATGATATCATCCAGATTGAGTGACTCTCGACTGCGTGCTACAGTTCGCGTGCGCGGCGGCGACCGGGAAGGATTCAAGTTCAGTTCCTGTGGTGGTGCCTTTCTCCTGGATATAGAACCGGAGGCTGAACGTTGATCAGAAAGGGTAGAGTTTGTTTCGGACAGCGTAGATTTGCTTAGGAACATGTTCGACGCTGTTGTGGGGTCTGTCGTGGATGATGCACGGACACGGGCGAAGGAGGAAGCGGTATAGCCTGAGTTGGTCGCTGCACTCAGCTGTCGAGGTCGTGAAGTCGGTGGGGGTTTTTGCATTAAACGATCGTCTTCACTGCCAATGACAGAGCCCATACGACGGACAGTTGGAGTCGACGGGTTCGTACGCTTGGCCGGTTCTGGGGAAGGATGGGACGGAGGTGTGTTGATACCATTAGACTTTTCAATCGTTGAAGGCACCTTTTGCCGACCATTTGCGCGCGCCTTTTCTCTGTTCAATACCTGAATGGCGACAGTCTCAACATCAAATCAAATGGTTGGATACCGAATACGTACCTCCATCGTGCGCAATCTATCTGGGGTTAATGAAACCTTCATGGTGGACCCTGACCTCATCATGTCGTCAAACTCTTGTGAACGCGTGTCCTCCTTGGGAGAGAAGGACGAAATTAGGGAAAGGATGACGGAATGGAATGGAGGGACAACGACATACACTAAAAGTGGGTGATATGGGAGACCTGTCACTCCTGCTAGCGAGGGACTGTTTTGTGTTTGCACTCGCAAAGGAATCCACTTTTCGGTGACCCGGGTCGCTTACGTTGACAAAATCCTGTGAAACTTTATTATACAACATTTTGACAGCTCGCGACGAGGGTCTAGATGAAAGTGAAGTCGAGGTGGGTGCATTGCTGACGGACTCGGATGACAGACGGGTACGGGATTGGTGAATGGAGTCCTTGCGACGGACCGGCATGGACGCGCCATCATTTTCTGGTGTGACTGACATACTCCGCCGGGACCTTGGCATTTTAGAGAGCGCCTCAATTTGACCATAGACTTACAAAATACATAAAAACGTCAATCCAAAAATGATCAGCAGACTCGGCTGAACGAGAGCTCACCTGCCATATTTTTAAATAGTCCGTAAATGGAACTATCTTCGCACAACGCAATGAACAAGTCCTGGCCATTCGCGATCGTTCGGCTACTATCTCGAGCAGCGACGCGACCGACATTCGAAACGATGTGCCTACGAAAGAAGTCAGTATCATAATAGTAGCAGAACTAGTTAGGGTTCACTTACTCGCAGATCGACCTTACCATTATTAACAATGTCAAAAAAATGGAAGATCCAGTAGTATGTAATCGGTTATGCTTACTCTATGATCGCAGTTAAATACAAAGAAGCCGGGGCGAGGAGGGTCTGTTTGGGAGGGGGGATGCCCTCGACGCTCATGCGCTGGAACAGGCGAGCTTCAGCATCCGAATTTTCGTCGGTGTCGCTCAGAGTCGAGTACGCTTCACATTTGAGGCGAAGCAGCTGCAACGATTGTGCATTCAACGAGACTGAAGCACCAGCCAGTCAATCGCTCACCTCGAACGTCCACGCAAGGTTGAATGTACTGTCCTCAGCGAACACCAGAGACGAGCCCGATGCCGGTACACCGCCTGTACGCTCCCAGTACGCTCTAAGTTCCAATTCGGCCTCCAAAACCGCTTCCTTGCCCAAGGTGGTGGGCAATACCCTGTGCAGGCCAGCTCTAAGTTGCGTGGTGGTCAGTGCGCGTGCAGCGTTGAGGATTGTATGCAAGAGTTCGTCGAGGAACGCGTTTATAGAGTTGAGGGCGTCGGTGGAGAGCTTTGTTGGACGCACGTCGGAAAGGATGACGTCTGCGGAGCGAGAAGAGATGTAGCACGGCGAGACGGGCAAGTCGTCGTGCATCAGCGAGTGTATGCTGCCATGTTCACCGAGGGAGCCAGGCATTGGGCACGAGTGACTGGGCGGTTACTGCGCTTGATGGGGCAAAGGACCGTTGAATGTTTCCAGTGGCTATCTTAAGCGATGTCCCCCGTCACACCCTGTCACTCGTCTAAACCTTGCCTCCGCATAAAAAAAAGATTTCAACACTACTATGTCATAGGATCAGCATTCTCTCTACAGCATCTTCTTCCCCCATAACCCCCGATTGGCCAGACCGCAGTTCCTCAACTCTCCTTGCAGTAGTTGCGCCTTCACTTTCGTCTGACTTGCCTTCTCCCTGCGTTTCTTCTCCCAAAGTTGGCACTGCAGCGCCCGCATTGGGGTATTCTTCAGGGGTGGCAGTTCCTGCTGGGCTATTTACGGCAGATCCAGATCCCCAAAGCGTCAAACCCCGCGCAGCGCTCATCGTAATCAGAGCAGAGTCAAGATCGTCCAGTTGTGTATTCTTTGCAGAATACGACGAGTGCGCCACCAAAAAATCATAGTCATCGCGTCGGGGGTTGAGGCTATCTATGTCGTAGTTGGTTGTTTGCCGTGTTTGCCGACCGCGCATGGATGCATTCTGTTTTCTCATGTTGAGGTCGACAGGGCTAAATATATTCCAGAGGATCTGGAATCATAACATAAGTCTCTGGAGCAGCGGCGCAAGAGCAGTGATCATACCCATGGTCCCATGGTAGCGTGTCTATCAGCAGATATTCGACACTTAACAACACGTCTTGGTATCACACGGTGGGACGGAAGTCGGTTCGGTGGCAGACCCAAGCGAGCTGGAATAGCAGGTACAATTGGCCGATGAGCAGATTTCCGCATCAGAGGCTCCCTGTGTTCCGCTTTCTGGTGTTGCACTTCGTGTTGCATCACCTCGACAGGCTTATTAAACTGCTCGTCACAACCTAGGAACCCAGCGTCAGCAGGGGTTGGTCTCTTGCGCAACTTTGTTCACCTGCAAAAGGACATGGTAAAGGTCTTATCGTGTGTTTTTCAAGGTGTACGTCACGCTCTTCTTCCATGTCAAATCGTCTTTGACAGCTTGCCCAGTGACAATGGAACGGAGACTTGAAAATGTGGGGTTATATTAGCTGAACCCCCATGAACGCAAACAACCATACCTGCGAGTCTTCTTCACGAGCATGGTTTTTCAGATGCGCAAACAGATTGTCGGTACAATTCAGGACAGCACCACAATTCAACCACCGACACCGCCGCTCTAATAACCTCGACTTGGATTCTTCAATCAACAGCTGCTCAAGATGACTATACTGAACTGTAATAAGATGAGCTAGAAATCAGCGGAAGCGAAGAACGCTCTCCTACTCTCTTCATCTTCCCCTGCCCCTTCCAAGTCTGAGTCCATATCTTTTTCTATGGTATGTTCCCTTATCCTCTTGATCGCCTTTTTGACGTAGGATGGCGCTGGTGGAATGAGCACATACACTTGCAGCTTCCGTCGCTTTTTGACGCGTGGCGGACTTAGCGGTGTCGCGTCGATCTCCATCTCATCGACATCGACAGAGCGTCGCTTGAGGAAGGGCCCATTTTTGCCTTCGTCATTGGACATCACCTCGAGGTCGGTTTCAGGTGGCTCGGTATGTGTTGGTGAAAGTGGTGGAGAAGGCAAGAAGAGTGGTAACTGTCCATCTAACGGGTGCTCACTTGCTTCATGTGGCAATGGTTCGAAACTAGACGATACTAGCTCTGCACTGCCAGGTGGGAGATACAAAAATTCGGACTCCATATTTTCTTCGGGGGCCAGGGATAAAGGCGGGCTGTACATACGCACATCTGCGTTGTCGCCGTCGGAGACAATGTCAACTCGCGATTCCTCCAAGGAGAGATTCTCCAGCAGAGGAGTATGATTCGGAGTGTAGTTCGTGGTGTTGGCAGGTGAAACTGGATGGGGTGATGTGGCTGCGCTGGCGGAAGTCTGAATCAGGAAAGTGGGTTCAGGTTCCTGTCCCTTTCCATCGTCTGAATCTTCTAACGTGAGGTCAATCATGATTGCCCCTTCGACGACAGTAGCTCTTCCGCGATCATTTTGTAAGACTGACTTGGCTGTCGACTGATCCGGGGGGGCGACATCCTGTGGCTCGGCTTGTACATTGGGTTCTGCTGAAGTTATTGGCGGAGAATTAGCACTGACAACACTTGTCGCTGGGTTAACTATCGGATGTTTTGGAGAGGCCATGTCGGAGACTGGTTCTGCAGTGTCAACCTCAGGAAGCTGGACACCTTCATGGTTATTAGCTTTATCCGTTGGCTCTGCTCCCACTTCTTGAAAGGGTATCTTCCCAAGCGAGCGTAATATATCTCTTGCCAATGTCGACTTGTTCGCGTCTTTAGGAGCCCTTACGTTGACTCGAGCCTGTGATGCGTCCCGTGTGGGAGTTGCAACTGTATTCTGTATCGGAGGAATATTCCCTGAGGATGTTTCTGAAATATTTGACGCTTGTGCGGAGAGTGCTGATTTTGTCGCTTGTTCTGCATAGTATTGCAATTGTGCGGCATACGATCCAGATGTTTGCCCTGATGCAGATGGGGCACTGCTCCCCTCCGTGGAGGTGCTAGGTGTCGCCAGTTGATGAGTAGCAGACATCGTTTGGACGAGGGGAGGCGCAGACGGTGATGGTCGTGCACTAACCACAGGCACGTTTGAGGCAGCAATCGTCGAGTGTTGTTGAGATACATGTGCAGGTGCCAACGGGACATCATGGGTAGGTCCTGATTGGTTGACCTGCGCCACGACAGATTCCCAAACAGTTGGGGGCAAAGAGCTGATAGCTGCCCTGAACCATTCGTCACTGATCCCGGACGCTTTCGCCTGAATAAACAAAGCTTTTAAGTGGGGAATCCCGCGCTGTGAGGCGGACGTGAAAAACACATGGATCTTATACCGAACGAAGTACCAACCTGGACGGCAATCTGGAAAAGTTTAATAAACGTCGCCTGACCCTCGCGAAATTGTGCGCCTCGGGGCTCTTGCACAGTAGTAGGTTGAGGCGGCTGTGTTTGCGAGACTCCAGGTGAAGCCTTACCAGGGAGAGAATCACGGGACTGGGAAGGTTCACTGAGTGGCTGAGGAACCCTCGTGGAAGGTACAGTTGATTGTGCAGAGACTTGCAGATGCGTCTGAGGCGGCTGAGATTGTTGGAATTGTCGTGGAGGTTGTAACGGGAGTTGCGGGAGTCGCTGAGACTGAGGTTGAGGTTGAGGTAGTTGTAGTTGCTGTTGCGGCGGGGGTTGGGATTGAGGCTGAGGCTGGTGCAGGGGGTGAGATTGCTGTTCATGGTGTTGAGGCTGAGGTTGTCTATGAAGCCGTTGAGACTCTGATACCACCACTGGTTTTGAGACTGATAGGGGTCGAGACTGGGATTCAACCGGCATTGGGTGGGACGGAGCGGGACGGAGCGGGACAGGGGCAACGTTCATCCATGGTACATGGACACCATGCGGTGGCACTTGCACATGGGTGGTAGCGGAAAGTGAGGTTATGTTCTGTGGTTGTTTATGTGTGGCGACCGGGGGTCGAGATCCAGTAAATTGCGTCTGGAAGCCTTTCGCAGAGTGTGTCGGGCTGAAGGGACCAGTGGCCGGACCACTATGGGTAGGCGCTGCTGTGATCCATCCCGGTGGGGAAGCATAGTATCCTTGTATAAGTTAGCGACCGAAATATCCTTGATCTATCCAGTATTGAACGCACCAGACACGGACTCCGCTGCTGGCAGGGCAACAACTGGAGACGAATAACTACTCCAGGGATGTGAGGCATGTTGAACCGGTATTTGTTGAAAGTCTGGTAGGTTCGCTTGTGGATTATGTGCCCTGGATTGTTGCGGCACGTTTTGCGTGGCGTACCGACCCATCTGTCCGTCGATGGGGGCCTGGGAACGTGAAACTGCACTATACTGGGGCTGAAGAACCGGCGTGTAATACGGGACGACGTTAGGGCCTGACTGAATTTGGTGAACCGGGGTAGGAAGCCTCCAGTGGTACTCGGCGGGACGAGCATGTTGTATATTCTGAGAAGTCGTCGTTGTGGCTGGCGAGGAATACTGAAACAAGATCGAGCGGCGTGAGTGGAAGAAGAGTGAAATAGAGGAGCGATATTACTGAACAAGAATGTGATTCTGGTACCTCCACGAGGGTTGCGGTTGTCGGCAATATGACCTCTGGTTTGTTGGTTGGAATATTGTTGGTAAACTGAGTCGTTCCAGAACTGTCGACATATAAATGACGACCAAGTCTGACAAGAAAAATGCCACTCACTGTTGGTTTCTAAACTGTGCCAGCATAATTCTGAGTGCCACTGCATTCAGTCCGAGCGCGTCAGTGCACGAAAGAGATGACTCACTCTGCATCGCGCCCATCCTTTGCGCGTTTCTCGAGCTGATGAACGACATAGTTCTTGTGTGCACTCTCGTTGTTCGCCTCGAGCGTCCGGACCATTTCCTTGACCTCCTGAATTCGTTTCAGGTTCGCATGATATGCCTCTTCGGAGATCATGTCCGAGCGGCTGATCATGGAAGACGCGGCGAGGGAGATGGACAATTCTTTCTGGCGTTGATCGCGGTCACCATCATCGTCCATGACAATCAATGTCAACACATAAGAAACATTAAGCATCCTTATGTCACGCGTAGTGTCACACTTTCGCACCATGTCTCTTCTTTGCGTTGCCCGTCGCGTCGCGTCCCGCCATCTGGCCCGC
>JBBPOF010000645.1:0-19186 GCA_038091315.1 Porphyrellus cyaneotinctus | reverse complement strand
GATCCTGGCAGAAGATGCACAAGGCCTGCCCCGCTGTTCCCAGCAGTACCACTCAGACCCCTGAGGAGAAGGTGATCCTCGAGGAGAAACAGACTTTGTGGGACAAGAACAATGACAAGGTGGTTGGTGCAATCAAACTTCAACTGGAACCAAACATCATGCAATGCTATGCTGACATTGACACCACCATGTCCCTTTGGGACAGTCTCCAGAAGAAATACGATACCCCTTCCCTCACCTCTGCGTATTTGGAGTTTAAAGCAATGATCGGGCTGGTGATCCCGGAAAACAACCACCTGGCTTCGGCCTTCTCGAAGCTGAATGTGCACTTCACGCAACTCGCAGATCTTGAATATGAAATCCCAACCAAACTCCAGGCTATGATCACCCTCACCAAACTCCTCCGTTATGCAGACTTTGCCATCCAACTCCTTAACTCCAAGGCAACAGAGGTAAAGGAGGGCGAGATGACAGAGGACATCATGATGCATGAGCTTGAAAAGCTCACCACAGCAGCTTGGCAACAATTTGCCAGCAAGCATAAGCCCAACCACTCCAGCAGCCAGCAACCACAACTGCAGCAGGTGCAATCCAGCACCAACAAGGTTTCGAATGTCAAATGCAAGGGAGAGGATCCTGCCTTTTCACAGCAGCAGCAGCAGCAGCAGGGTAATGGTGAGGAGAAGAAGAAGAAGAAGTGTCACGCTGGAAAGCGCTCACAGCAGAGAGATGACAAATGGCAGCAGCGTTGTAATAATGCTGCCATTAATGAGAGTTCAGCATCATTCGCCTTCATGAACCTCACAGCTCCACTGGTCATCCTCTCTCCCGCCATACATACCTTCACTCACTCCATTCATCACTGACCCACGCTCACTAGCTCACACCCCTGGAGTGGCCCATTACTGCCCTCCTGCTTTTCCTCAAACCAAGCATGCCATATCGCTGGCACAACACCTCAGAGTCTCTGGCACAGCCCAGACTCTGCATCACCTGGATGGACATGCCTCCAGTTCCTCCAACTGCCCTCTCTCCTCTCATCTTGAAGAAGTTGAGATGGACATTGTCGACATCATTAATGAAGACGACTTCTGCAATGAGGATGTAGTATCCATGGATGAAGACACCGATGATTACGTCGAATGATTTTTTGAACACCAGGCATCCTGGCAAGTACCCAATCCTTATCACAGTCCTACTGGCACTGACGTGCGGTCTTTATTGCCTCAGATCATACATACATACTTGTCGATACGCCATGTAGTAGATAGTAATAATTCTACTCACAGCCTGGGAGGTTCTGGATATAGTGGTGTCAGAGTACAATGACTTGTCGTCATTGTCAGAGTCCTGTGGTACTTGGTACCTTCGACGAGAAGGTCTGGATGTCATGGTGACAAAGGTGGGTTGGTCCTTCTCCTAAATAGAAGGGATGGAGGGAGATTCTTGATCTTTTGTTACGCGAAACGTATGCTATACGTTGAGCGCACTCTGTTTGTCTTGAGGAAGGTACTCACGAAGAGACACAGCGTCCTTGATAGAACAAAGCTATGACAAGAGTCAAGTCAGGGTCAAGGTCAAGGTCAAGGGTTCCTCCAGTCGAGATAGACTGAGGTCGATGGAGACTTGAGAATGTACAACAAACATTGTATTGCGTAGATCAAGAATGGGGAAAAGAGATACAGGCAGGTCGGTATAAGTACTAGTGAGCTACTGTGGATGACTAATCTATAGAACATCATAGAAGCAATAGAACGACTGAGTCACGATGGTTGTTAGGGAAAACATAAGCAGTGTGAGAGAACTGCTTAGAGGAGAAGGCTGTCCATAGATAGATAGACCAGACGTAAGTGTGTGTCCCCTACCGGCAATAGAAAGAAGGAACGGCGTGGGGAGTGCATTAAGGTAATGCAATGACGCTAAAACTGTCCGGGTTAAAGAGAAGAAGAAAGTCATCTCGACCTGGTGTTAGTATCCCAGGGAGTGCGAACACAGAGAAACGTGAAGATATGAGGAAAACAGAGGCGCACATATATTGTATCGTAACAGAACCTGGCCTTGCAAAGCTGCCCAATGGCTATCCAAGATTCATCACCAACAGTGTGAAGCTCGGGAGGGAGGTATTTCATAGCCTAATGCCACAATGTCCAAATTGGCAAGCATGCCTTTGATGTGGGGCAATTGGGACTGATAGAATCCTAAATTATGTGATTATTTCATAGGGCCAAAAATCATGATAATGAAGAACTCACAAAAACAGGAAGGGATGAGAGAATACCCACCAGAGCTTGGTAGTCAGAGTCCTTGGAGAAAACTTCTAAGAATGCAAAGCAGTTCTGTTGGTTTGCTGCCAGGCTTTCGTCTTCTGGGACTTCTGGCTGACCTGACAAACGGGCCCACTTGGACAGAGGACGTCTGGCAGATGAAGGACCTGCTTCACTGCTCACAGCAGCATCAGTGGCCTTACTCTTTCCTGCCAGAAACTCCTGCTCCTCATCAACCTCCACATAGTGCCATTTCTTGCAAAGTTGTGGGCACTCAACTCAAGGCAAACTAAAAGGCAAATTGTCATCATGGGCTCTGATGAACTGAAGAATAGGCTTATCAAGATCACGATGACTTTTCCAATGATCCCATAGCTTATTCAGGACCTTTTTGGTGAATTTTGAGGGATCGGCAGTGACAAAACCTTCTGGGAGGCAGTCCATGTCCAGGTAGTCTTTCCCAGACTTGGCGAGGAGTAACCATAGGACTGGAATCTTGGTCTTCTTTGTCAATCGGACTGAAAACAAGGTTTGAAAGGTAGGTGCAAAAGTCAGGTCAAACTCACAGTATGCAAGCTAGAAAATTTCACGGACAACATCCTGCTGAATTCGATGTGGCAGGTTGGAATTTTCGGGGAGTAATGGATGGCCTGAAATATCAACTTCCACTTCAGGAGCTTCTTTATCCTCTTCAGACTCATCTTCAGACTCCTCTACTAGAATTAAGAATAGTGACTTCAGCTGAGATATAGAAACATACCTTCTTCATCCACATCCAAGTACTTAGCCAGTAGTTCAGCCTCTTCCCTAACCCATGCCATGGACTCAGTCGAGGCCACGGAAAACATATTTGACTTGTGCTTGGGGGCATTCATTTCCAAGCTATAGTTATGAGATACAGAATCAGCGGTGGTAAAATTTATGACTTACATTGTTGTCTTCATGCCATCATCAGTTGCATATCCAGCCACTACTATAATGTGGGCACCCATACTATGATGGAGGAGCTCGATAAAATGAGTTGCCTCTTTCCTGAGGTTTTTTTTCCAATATCTATGACAATATGTAAGAAGTGCCTATCCAAAAACACAGTACTTACATGCTCTGCTTCACTCTATTCACCTTACCTTCATTCCACTTCTTCACAGCTCAGTTGCCTGGATATTGGAGGGTATTTATTTAGAGAATGCTCAGTATGTGTCTTATTGTCTTTCAATCAGAGAATTAATTTCTCATTTTTAGAGATGCCTTGTGGTCAGACATCCGATGCTTGCCAAGCCAGCAAACTGCTACACAAAAGGCTGCCATTTCTAAGAGATGCCAAAGATTGCTCACAAGACTCTCAAAGTTTAACCAAGATGTCCAGCTCTTCACCACTGGACTAGAGGCTGAAAATGATTCAGTGAAATCAGATGATCCTCAATTTTGCTCTGAGGAGGTGGGTGATGATATGGAAGAAAATCAATGGAGATTTTGGGAAGGGGTGGCTGATGAAGAAGACTATGTGGATGTTGAAGATTTTATTGAGGACAATCCTGAAGATCTTCCTCTATCCATGCCTTCTTCTATGGAAGTGAAGAAGCTGATGCAGGCTGGACTGGCTGGCTTGATACAGGAAGAGATTTGCTTGTGATAGGGTCAAGCCAATTATTCCTTACAGAAGCTCAGTGTTAAGAATGCAGACACTAGTCTCCAGTATGGGAATCCTATCTAGCTGCTGGGACGGCCTCAAGTAGGTCTCGCACAACGATGTCGAAGTGTGGAGGGAAGTCTTATAGAAGGATGCTGCCAACTATGGAAGGGGTCTGACTCAGACGGGGCTGAGTGGTACTAGAAACTAGTGTGTTAAGCATAGAACTAGATGGGGAATACAAGTATAGGCAGCTAGGTATATATAGGGATGAGCGGAGTATGAAATGAGAGTGAGAGATCCCATTTTAGGAGGTGCTGTCCATCCACGACAAAAAGAGAAAGGTTACATAACCACAACAGAAAGGGGATGGACCATAACAAAAAGAGATGGACGCAGCCTAAGAAGTCAGAAAGGAAATGTGGCTGCGTCACCACAACTGAAAGAAGATGGACCATACCGCTTTGGGAATGGACCTAAACAAAACAGGAATAGAGGTTAACATAATAGGGAATGGGCCACATGTGCAGTTTCATATGCCATCTAGAAAGGAAACAGTGGAAACTGAATGAAGTCTGGAAACTGAAAGGGCTTGTCGTCGGCATCTATAGGTTGGAGGGTAACACGGATGGGGCAAACGAAGGGAAAATTGTAACATTACCCCCTTCGTACTCCTGAGGGACCACCTCAGAATGTCTCAGAACTTCCACTATCATCGCTATCTCCTCCTGAGAGAAGTCCGGAAGGGGTGAACCATCTGGAAGGGGCAGTGAAGGAATGAGTCCGTCCAGGTTTGTCACACTCATAGAGGGAGTGGCTGATGGTACTGCAGTTAGGGCAGCATCACATAGGGCAATGGCACTGAGCATGTCCAGGGGAGAAGACCTCACAGAGAGGGCATCTGTACTGGGGGCAGTTGGGACGGATGTGGTTGGTGGAGTCGCAAGTGTAACAAAATTGTCCACGCCGTTGGCGTTGGCGACGACGTCGAGGAGGTGGGACAGGGAGTCTGTTGGGAAGGGGAGCTGAGGGGACGGGTGTGCTAGGGGTAGTTGGGGCAGGCATTCCAGTATGAGGACCAGGAGGCCTTCCGTCACTGACAGTTCCCACAAGGGGTCCATTGTCGCCAGATCCAGCGCTGAAAATGAAGATGGTGGCATGTTGTCAGCAGAGGGGGTGAGCCTGTGCGTCAGCGGGCGGAGTGGGAGGGGGAGAAGATGGGGCGGTCCGAGCTCCAGGGAGTTCAGGAGATCCTGGAGTGGAGGGGGATGGGGGTCGGAACTGAAGGTACCGGCTGTCTGGTCCCCAAGGGCAGTGAAAGGAAGATGAGGGGGATGGTTTGACAGAGAAGATCCTCTGGTAATTGGATGATGAGGTTGAGGATCCCCACTGAGTGGAGTGTGTCTGTTACGCGAAACGTACACTGTACGTAGAGCATACTCTGTTTGTCTCGAGGGAGGTACTCACGAAGAGACACAACGTCCTCGATAGAACAAAGCTACGACAGAAGACAAGTCTAGGGTCAAGGGATTCCTCAAGTCGACTGGACTGAAGTCAAGGGAAACTTGAGAGCGTACAATGAACGTTGTATTGCGCAGATCAAGAATAAGGAACTAAAGTACATGCAGCTCGGTATAAGTATTCGTGAACTACTGCGGATGACTAATCAATAGAACATCATGGAAGCAGATAGAACGATTGAGTCACGAATGAGTCATGATGGTAACTAGGGGACACGTAAGTGACGCGAGAGAATCACTTAGAGGAGAAGGCTGTCCGTAGATAGATGAATAGAAGTAAGTGCATATCCCCTACCGGCAATAAAGAAGAGAACGGTGTGGGGAGTGCGTTCAAGGTAACGCAATGACGCTAAAACCATCAGGGTTAAAAAGAAGAAGAAAGTCGTCTCGACCTGGTGTTAGCATTCCAGGGAGGGCAAAAGTAGAGAAACGAGATGATATAAGGAAAACGGAGGCGCACATATACTGAATCGTAACAGTGTCAAGGACAATGTTCCATGTCTCGAAGAGTGCTGTGACCTCCTCAGATAGAGGGTTGGGGCTCTCTGCAATCTTCCCTCTAGTGATGGCGTAGTAGCGGTAGAGGGTGATGAGTCAGTGGATATACGAGGCATGTGGGTAAGTGGGGAGTCCTTCGAGAGTGAGGACACATGAGGGTTTTTCAATGAACTCTGTGATGAAAGTCCTCCGGTTGAAGGCAGGGAGTTGTTGGAGGAGGACAAGGAGGTTGTAGGAGTAGGACATAGTGGGGTGGAGTTCAAATAGGCGAGGGTGGTGCCTTTTAAGAGGAGTCCTGATTGAAACTCCATCCATGACAAAACAGTGGAGGACCAGTTGAAAACGGATGGTTATTACAAAACAGGGTGGGAAACTAGTCCCATCCCCATATGAGGAACGATGGATCAGAGATCCTAATCATCCATGAGGTCCTCTTTGGCTAGTTGGGCCTGTTCCTCAGGACCGAGGTCCAGGGGATCCCAGGATTGGGCACCACCCCAAGCGTTGGTCTCGTCGAACTTGTACATCGATGTATGGTAGGATTGGGGGCGAATAATCACCCACTTGAATCGGATCCCGCCAATCACCATTACGGAGACAACGGGGCGATTAAGTGAACGGAATGTGTGAAAGAGCATGTAGATGAAGGCAAGGGCGAGGATAGTGATGAGGTTGGCGCGACCCAAAGAGATGGAGAAGGAGAGCTGCATAATGGGAGAGATGGTGGTGAGCGAAGAGGAAAGGCTCAGTTGAGGAAATCAGATGGGAAGTGAGCCTTATAAGCTGTGAGGGTGGTCCGTGTGTGAGTAATATTGGCTTCAGGTTCCCAGGTGTTTTCGGCTGATGAGTATCCTTTCCATGAGATAAGGAATTGGCGGCGACGATCAGAGCCTTGGTGGGTGAGGATTTGGTCGATTTTGTATTCCTCTTCTCCAGCGATCAGATCAGGAGGAGGGTTGAGGAAATTGGGGCTGTGTTCTGTGGTTTCCCTATATGGGGAAAGGAGGGAAGCATGGAAGACGTCATGTATCTTCCATGTCGGAGGAAGTTTTAGCCGGTAGGCAGTGTGGGAGATCACCTGAGTTATTTCAAATGGTCCTAACCGCTTTTGGGCGGGCTTCTTTGATGGAAGTTGCAGTCGGAGATTCTTGGATTCCAGCCACACCTTATCGCCAAGTTTCCAGGGCTTAAAGTTAGAGGAAATTCGTTCCCTCATGAGCTGTTGGGCCTGCTCATGAGCAGCGTGGGCTTCCTTCTGAGCCTCATCAAGGGAGTGGAGCCATTGCTCAAGGGTGGGGAGGAAGGTTTTTCTGAGAGGGGGATAGGCATGGGGTTCATAGCCCATCATGAGAGAAAACAGGGTTTGTTTGGTGACCGAATGTACTGCGGAGTTATGGGAGAATTCTGCAGTTGGGAGGAGGGACTTCCATTTGGAGGGGTTACCTGCGCAGAATATGCAGAGGTAGGTTTCGAGTTCCTAGTTTATGCATTCGGTTTCTCCATCTGTTTGAGGGTGGTAGGCGGTTGAGAGGGCAAGGTCGTATTGCAGGAGGCAGGAGAGTTCTCAGGTGAAGGCGGAAGTGAACTGAGGGCCACGATCAGAGATGAGTTTGTCATAGAGGCTCAAGCGAGGGAAGACTTGTTCAAAGAAGAGCAATGCAACACCGGCGGCGTCGATCGTTTTGTGGCAAGGGAGGAAAATTACCCCCTTCATAAGACCATGGTCTACCACAACCATGACAGAGTCAAAGCCGTCAGAGACCGGGTGATCAGTGATGAGGTCAATGGACAAATGTTGGAAGGGGCGGATGGCGGCAACGGGGAGGGGGGTCAAACCAGGGGTAGTAAGGTGTGTGTTAGCCTTATGGGACTGACACACAGCACAACCAGCGATGAAGCAGCGGAGAAAAGAGGTGAGGCCCAGCCACCAGTAGTCATGTTTAATACAGTGAACTGTGTGGAAGTATCCCTCATGTCCTCTGGCGGGGGAGATGTGGAGGGAAGAGACCAGGCCATGGCGAGTGGACTCGGGGATATAGAGGCGACCCTTGAAATAGGGGTGGCCCTCAAGGAAAGTCCAGTCAGCCTTGTTAGTGCAGGGGAGGAAAGGGGCTTCCGAGATGAGAGCAGCAAGGGCATTGATGACCAAGGGGTCGGAGGGGGTGGAATCAGCAATCTTGGTAGCCAATTTGGTGTCGAGGGTGTGGATGAAAGTGTCAGGGGGAAGCAGTGTTACTTCTGCATTGTCTGAGGTGGTATCCATCTTGGCCATACGTGAGAGCGCATCTGCGGGTCCCATCTGCAAGCCAGGACAGTAGTCCCAGCGAAGGTCAAAGTCCTGGATGAAGAGGATCCAGTGAGCCTGGTGGTGAGAGAGTTTGTGGGGGCCCTTGAAATAAGTGAGATTCTTGTGGTCGGTAAGAATCGTCACGGGGTGGTAGGTGCCTGAGAGGTAGTGGTGCCATTCCTCGAGGGCTAGGATCACGGCAAGAAGCTTGCGATTGTAGATGTCGTAATTCTGCTCCGTGGAACTGAAGGTGTGGGAGTAATAGGCACAGGGGTGAAGGTCACCATTGGAGTCCTTTTGCATGAGGATGGCCCCTGCCGTGAGGAGGGAGGCATCGGTCATGACAAAGAAGGGTTGCTGGATATCTGGAAAGCAGAGGACTGGTGTCCGGAGAAAGCATTTCTGGAGGCGGTGGAAGGCGGTCTCCTCAAGTAACCCCCATTCCCATGTGACATTCTTGCTGGTGAGAGCGTTGAGGGGGCAAGTGATTGTCGCAAAGTCTGGGATGAACTTGCAATAGAAGTTGCAGAAGCCCAGAAAAGAGCGGACTGCTTTGACGGTTTGCGGAGGGGCCCAGTCATGAATGGCCGCCAGTTTGACTGGGTCCATCGCTACTTCCCCTTCGCAGATGATCATCCCAAGGTATACCACCTCGCGGACGCCGAAGAAACACTTGGAAAGCTTGAGCCCTAACCCATGTTCCCGGAGTCACTTGAGAACCAGTTTGGTGTGGGCCTCGTCAGTGGCAGAGTCGCAGGAGTGGATCAAGAGGTCGTCCATGTAGATGACCAGCCATCCCTTGGCGATGTAGTCACCAAAGATGTGGTCCATGAGTGCCTGAAAAGTGGGAGGGGAGTTACACATTCCGAAGAACATGACATTGGGCTCAAAGAGACCGAATGGAGTGATGAATGTGGCTTTCCATCGGTCGGCTTTGGTAATGAGGACATTGTTATATCTCCATCAGATATCCATCTTGGTGAAGACGGAGGATCCTTTGAGCTTATCAATCAAATTGGAGATGAGAGGGAGGGGGTAGGCATTCTTGATGGTATGGGAATTAAGGTAGCGGTAGTCCTGGCAGGGGCAGAGGGTGCCATGCTTCTTTGGGACGAAGAAGAATGGGCTGGCCTGCGGGGACTTGGAAGGGCAGATCTTCCCATCCTTGAGATGCTCGTCGATGAACACCTTACATGCCTCGATCTCCTTGGGATTGAGGGGATAAGCTTTAGCTCATTTCAGGACAAAGTCTTTATCCAACTCAATCATATGGTCAAATGATCGAGAAGGGGGAAGTTGTCTGTCGGGGGGTTTCTGGAAGACGTCAGCAAACATCTTGAATTATGGAGGCAATACCTCCTCCTTGGGCTTTTCCTTTTGAGCGAGCTCAGTGGACAGCGTGGTCTTCTGAAGCCATTCGGAAGAATTCTGGTTGATACATTTTCAGAGGAGTTTTTCCAACTTCTTGGAAGGATTGACGTTGAGATAGCGAATCAGGTATTGTTGCCTGAGTGCTTCTGGGTCATCATGTTGGAGGGTCAGGAGTTTGTCGGGGATTCCGATGGCTCCAGTTGCCTAGTTGATAATCGGGTTGACCTCCTGTAACCAAGGGAGGCCAAGGATGATGTTCTGCGAGCCACAGTTAATCACCATGAAAGTCCAGGTCATTTCTGTCCCAGAGATTCAGATAGTGAGCCAGACTTCATGTTGTATGAGTCCACTCATGTTTGAAGTGCCGTCCACGTTATGTGCCTTTAGGGGGCGAGCCATACATGTCTTTGGCCACTTCATGCATTCGACGAGGTTGCGGTCAACGAAGCATCTGGTAGCACCACTGTCGAGGAGAGCAGTGGTGTCAATGATTTTTCCCATAGGTCCGACAAAAGCTAATAGAGGGATTTGAATCGATCTAGCATTTTTGTCAGATACTATTACAGGAGCAATTGTATGGGAAGGTAGTGACATCGAGGCACTCCTTCCATTTAAAAACCCTGCTGAGATTCCTCCATCTGGGCGAAGGAGATCTCTTCTTCCTCAGCATTGTTGACCTGTTCACCTCGTTCGTCGAGACCCTTGTTGAAACAAATCTTCAAGGTTCAAAGAGCTTGGGCGCAGTCAATATTCAGGGTACGGATGTATTCCTGAATTGGATCCTCTTTGGCTGAATGAGGAGGTGGAGGAGGGGGAGACTCTGTGGTCTCAGCGACACAGACATTCTGGGGACAGGGTTGGGTCCCACTAGGTCAGGAAGGGGTGTTTCCGCAGTTCCAGGGGTGGTTCCGCTTACTACATCCGACCTTGTGACAGATGAAGCATTTGTTGCTTCACATATGTTCGGCACGGGCAGCAGGGGTAAGGTAGACACTGTCGATGTCCATGGCCATGGGATCGCGTGAGTGGGGAGGTGAGGAAGAGGAAGTGGAGGGGATATACAGCCCTCCCTTCCAAAGGGATTTTAACCTATTGGCAGCGTCAAAGAATTGACCTGCCTTGTCAAGCCAAGCAGAAACCATGGGAGGTTCATCTGGCAAGGCCATCATGTTGCATGCCAGTGACTTGGTCACTGTGCACTTGACCAGGTCCTTCAGGATATCCTGGTCCAAGACACCTGATCTTCTGGCTTCGAGCTCGAAGGCTGAGCAGAAGGCATGGAAGTCACCTGAAAAGGGCTTTCCTTCCATGTGAATATCATGCAAGGCCATCTAGGCCCTTGCAGTGGTGTCCTTTGGGACAAAGACGTGCTTAAAGTCCTCCAGCAACGTTTCCAGTGTCTTGTCTGCTGACTCGATACTCGGATTGGCCAGCTTCATGAGCCATCCCCCAGAGAAGGCTACGCCCCGCCCCTTGCTCATTTTGTTGAGGAAGGTTATGGTGGCGGCATCATTGGAGTAATAGGCCATATTCATGGTGAAATATGCCTTCATAGCTAGGAGCCAGCGATTGGCATCCTCAGCTTTCCCAGAGACGTCATCGGGTAGTCCAGCTTTGAGCTCGGACTGTTTGTCGGAAGTAGACATGATGGAGGGTACGGATGGGTAGAGGGGAGGGTCTACTTGGATGGGTTTGTCGAAGTGAAGGTAATTGTTGTCGAGGGGTGCCTGTGCTGAAGGTAGAGGGTGGTACTCACGAAGAGATGCAGCGACCTCTCCTCGGGGAGTGTGAGCACAGGAAGTGGCAGAGGAGGACATACTGGCAACAGCTACAAGTTCCAGGAAGGATCCGCCAGAAGGTTGGGAGGAGCTTGGTAAAGCTGGGAGATGTTGTGAGCGATCAATTCTCGGTTCTTCTGTTGGATGATATTCCTCATTCGAGGATGAAGAAGAAGGAGATCCACTACGAGGTGTAGAGGCACTGGAAGGAGAGGTGGGAGCTTCCTCATCGGTGTCAGTGTCGGAGAAGTCGTGGGCAGAGCATCAACGAATGGTGAAGGTTGGGTGTCCTGTTGCATGGTGGCAAGGACATTGGAAGATCTAGTTCTTTTGTTAAGAACGCAGACACTAGTCTCCAGTATGGAAATCCTATCTCGCCACTGGGACAGCCTTGAGTAGGTCTCACACAATGACATCGAAGTGTGGAGGGAAGTCTCATAGAAGGACGCTGCTGACTACGGAAGGGGTCTCACTCAGACGGGGCCGAGTGGTACTAGAAACTAGCATGTTAAGCGTAGAACTAGATGGGGAATACAAGTATAGGCAGCTAGGTATATATAGGGATGAGCGGAGTACGAAATGAGAGTGAGAGATCCCATTTTAGGAGGTGCTGTCCGTCCACGACAAAAAGAGAAAGGTTACATAACCACAACAGAAAGGGGATGGACCATAATGAAAAGAGATGGACATAGCCTAAGAAGTCAGAAAGGAAATATGGCTGCGTCACCACAACCGAAAGAAGATGGACCATACCGCTTTGGGAATGGACCTAAATGAAACGGGAATAGAGGTTAACATAATAGGGAATGGGCTGCACATGCAGTTCCATATGCCATCTAGAAAGGAAACGGTGGAAACTGAATGAAGTCTGGAAACCGAAAGGGCTTGTCATCGGCATCTATAGAGTTGGGGGTGGATAGGGGTAATGCAGATAGGGCAAACGAAGGGAAAATTGTAACACTCAGAACTCATCTGGGTCACAAGGCCCTCCTTTATCGCATGAATTTTAGAAGCTCAATGTCAGTTTGAAGTGATACACGGTCCAAGCAAGAAATTTGAAGGATGGTGTTGAAAATCAATTGAGATGCTTGGAGGTACAATTGAGCCCAGGAGTCATTGATTAGGCTGTAGGCTTCAGAAGACATACTTCAAAAATACATGCCAATTTCTCAAATGGATCTTTGAGTGTCTGCAGATATCACTGAAGAGAATTGATTTGGCCAAAGCTCTCATATACTTCCTTGGTTTTGGAGGCCAGGTGATCTCAATGGTGCTGTGTCTGAGTGGGATGATGAATGTAAGTCTTTCAAACTAATCTAGATTTTAAATCATGTTCAATTTGTGGACATATGAAGTTCTCAGAGTCAGCTAGTTGAAGGCCAAGGCACAATATGATAGATGGAGTGAAGAGCTAGAGATGGTGAGACATGAGATGCATTAGACTGTTCTGTGATTCCAGGACAAGGAGAAAGTGTGGGAAAAGAGATGGTCAAAAGCAGAGGAACCGGGCCAGAAAGCATATGCTGCAAAGCAAAGAAAAACATGGAAAAGCTTTCAGAAGAAGGCAGAAGAAAGATTTGGGAGTCTTCTTTAATCCAGGAATGAATATTGTAATATGAATGCTGATATAGTAGCTCTAGTTCATTAGCTCCATGAATTGTCAAGATTAAAAGGTTCTACATAATCTTCCTATAAGGGTAAAGGCCAGAGAACCCTGGTGGTCTGAGTTTGCTGAGGTCAGAGTGGCTGGTACCAGTGGTACAAATCCTCCATTATAGAGGTGAACAGGGAGTGGTGTTTTATGCTGTGGAGAGGGAGCAGAGGCTATGAGCAGGGACACATGGTAGTGGAGAAGTCTTGGCCAAAAATGTGAGTGGAGGATTGGCTGATACCATTTCCACAGCCTATATAAAAACTATGGTTGTGGTCCCAGCCGAGTCTGCATGTGACAGGGATATCAATCAATACCATTTCCACAGCATATCCACTCATTGTGGAGATGGTCCTGGCCAAATATCCTTGTGAGAGGGGTATTGGCTGATACCATTCCCATGGCCTGTCTATACATTGTAACAGGGGTATCGGCCAATACTGGTTCCACAGCCCATCCACCCATTGTGGAGATGGTCCTGGCTGAGTCTGCATGTGACAGGGATATCAACTGATACCAGTCCCACAGCCTATCCACCCATTGTGGGGATGGTCCTGGCTGAGGTTGCATGTGACAGGGATATCAGCCGATACCATTCCCACAGCCTGTCTACACACTGTGGTTGTGGTCCCAGCCAAGCATCCTTGCGAGAGAGATATCGGCCAATACCGGTTCCACAGCCAATTTACACATTGTGAAGATGGTCCTGGCCAAGTCTGCATGTGACAGGGATATCAGCCAATACCAGTTCCACAGCCAATCCACCCATTGTGGGGATGGCCCTGGCCAAGGTTGCATGTGACAGGGATATTGGCTGATACCATTCCCACAGCCTGTCTATGCACTGTGGTTGTGGTCCTGGCCAAGTCTACATGTGACAGGGATATCAGCTGATACCAGTCCCACAGCCAATCCACCCATTGTGGGGATGGTCCTGGCTGAGGTTGCATGTGATAGAGATATCGGCCGATACCAGTCCCACAGCCTGTCTAAGCACTGTGGTTGTGGTCCCGGCCAAGCATCCTTGTGAGAGGGGTATTGGCCGATACCAGTTCCACAGCCCATCCATCCATTGTGGAGATTGTCCTGGCTGAGTCTGCATGTGACAGGGATATCAGCCGATACCATTCCCACAGCCTGTCTACACACTGTGGTTGTGGTCCCAGCTGAGCATCCTTGCGAGAGGGGTATCGGCCAATACCGGTTCCACAGCCAATTTACACATTGTGGAGATGGTCCTGGCCAAGTCTGCATGTGACAGGGATATTGGCTGATACCATTCCCACAGCCTGTCTATGCACTGTGGTTGTGGTCCCAGCCAAGCATCCTTGCGAGAGGGATATCACCTGATACCATTCCCATGGCCTGTCTATGCAATGTGGTCATGGTCCTGGCCAAGGTCGCATGTGACAGGGATATTGGCCGATACCCATCCCACAGCCAATCCACCCATTGTGGAGATGGTCCCGGCTGAGTATCCTTGCAAGAGGGGTATCAGCTGATACCAGTCCCACAGCCAATCCATCCATTGTGGGGATGGTCCTGGCCAAGATTGCATGTGACAGGGGTATCGGCCGATATCAGTCCTATGTTCCAAACACCCTTCTGGTCATAGATGACTTGGCTGGGACCACTAACACAACTCTCCCTCATATGGCAAATAGCTGTGAATTCCAATCCAACTGGCCGATACTATTTATACAATCTATCCATATAGTCAGCCAAGACTGGCCATGTGAGACATCCATATATGGCATGACCTTGTGAGGTTACAATACATCTACCCTTTAGACCCAGTCCCATGTACTTGGCTGTCCCAATACTATGTCTGTTGGCCGGCCACCAGCCGGACCCAGATATAGATGCAAATGTACATGCAGATGGAACCAGAAATGCAACCCTTTCTGACTGAAGGGTCTGTAGTTTTATAATATTCCCATTGTGCAAATTATGTAGATTTACATACAGGTTATAAGGCCTTATAAGATTATCTGTTTCTTGAATGTTTCTTGAATACATCATGAAAGCCATTTCATGTATGGCAATACATCCTGGAGAAGGTCCTATTACATGGTTGCTTGGCCATGGAGTAGCAACAGTCAGGATATTGGGCTTTCAACCCAATGTGCTACACTTGGTATGGGGCACAAACTGTTCCTAGCCCAGATATAACCAGATATTTGAAAAGCGTCTGGAGAGAGGTGTGGAGCAACCAGAGCTAATGAGTGAGCTTTAGTGAACTCCAGTCGAGTGAATGAGACTGTATTGCTGTACCTAACAAGTGAGCTTTAGTGAACTAGGTACAATCAGTAAGGACTGTGGCATAATGTAGAGTATAGGGCTTACCTCCAGTTGAGTGAATGAGACTGGAGGAAAAGCGGGAAACAATGTGTAGCATATAGTCCGAGTAATCCAAAAAAGGAAATGTACACTAACTACTATGTACGGGCTGATCTCCAACACACCCCCTCAGTCTGAGCATAGGTAAAGTCCATCAATAAGTTTTCGGTGTCCATCACCAGGGAGCAGTTTTGTAAACCCGTCGGTGAGCATATCAGAAGTGGGTATGTATTGTATACTGAGCGAATTGTCTTCCACATATTCTCAAATGAGGTGATAGTGTATTGGAATATGGCGAGTGCGGGAATGGAAACGAGGTTCTTTGGTAAGCGTGATAGCGCCCGTATTGTCGACATACAGCATAGTGGGCGGAGGTGGTTCGCCAACGATGCCTGTATAGACAAGAAGCTGGCACAGCCACATCGCCTGTTTAGCACCGTGCGATGCTGCAATATACTCAGCTTCTGTTGTTGAACTGGCAATGGTGGACTGCTTTTTGCTGTTCCATGAGATGGTTGCATTGCCGAGCTTGAATAGGTAGCCAGATGTTGAATGGTAGTTGTTGATGTCACACGCCCAGTTTGTGTCCGTGTATCCAGTGAGTGTGTCAGGATCAACATCGCTGACACATCCGAGTGTGAGTCTGAGGTCACACATGCCTTGTAGATAGTGAAGGACACGCTGTAGTGCCTTCCAGTGCGGTTTGCCAGGATTCACGCTGTATTGACCCAAGTAGCTGGCAGCAAATGCAAGGTCGGGACGGGACACCATGGCAAGCCAGGTGATGGCGCTGAGTACTTCTCAGTACAGGAATTTCGCAATTTCAGCCTTTTCCTCATCGGTGCTTGGACAATCCTTCTTCGTCAGCAGTAGGCCGGACTTCATGGGAGTGGACACAGGTGTGCATGACTCCATTTGGTGGCACTTAAGTAGCGTATTGATGAATCCAGTTTGCGAGATGGTGACAGTGTGCTGTTTTCAGTCATCGAGAAGTCGGAATCCCATGAGCCAGTCAGGATCTTCTTCTTTCATCTTGAATAGTTTGTGGAGCAGTGCACGAGTGTCAGCAAGCATGCATTTTGTGTTCACAACAGTAAGGGCATTGTCAACATGGATTGCAGTGATTGAGCAGCCAATTTCGGTTTGATGCTTATAGACAGTGTAATCAGAGATTAGATGGATGAATCCATTCGATGTCAAGCATTCATTCATGTATTTGTTCCATAGATGAGAACCTTGCTTGATACCATATAAGCTGAGCAGAAGTGCTGCTACTTGTCCGCTGCCATCGTTGAAACCATTGGGTTGGCGCATGTAGATTTCGTGGTCAATTTTACTATGTAGGAATGTGCCGGTTACATTGTCTTGGCCATGATGCCATGTGCTGCTGCATAGTGGAGAATGACTCGAAGGGAGTCGAGCTGGATAGTTGGTGAAAATGTGTCACTGTAGTTGAGTCCAGGAATTTGAGAGTATCCCTGGGCAACAAGTCTCGCTTTGTACTGTAGGATGTCGCCATTTGGGCCATATTTAATGGCATATACCCATCGGCAACCTATGGTTTTGCTGTCTTTTGGTCTGATGACGAGTTTCCAGGTCTCTTGTTTCTGTAGCATGTCCATCTCCTCCTGCATCACGGTCCACCATCTATCTGCATGCTTGCCTGATACTGCTTCTTTGTAGCTATGCGGTATGTCATCACCATGTGCAGCGAGATATGCGAGTTGTGCAACATTGCCAATATAAGTCGGTTTCACCAGGTCCGAGTCAGTTTCTTGTTCCGTCGTGTGTGCCTCTCGCTATGCTTTATGGTCAGCCTTTTCTTTTTCCTCTTTCTCTTTTTGTTTATCAGCTGCTTCCTTTTTCCAGGACAGATGTGTAACACATTCTGATCAGCGAAGCAGATGTGGTGTTGGATCTGGTTCAGGTTCGGATTCGGAAGCAGGTGGTTGTATGGATGGTGGAAGAGAAGGTGGACGAGGCGGTAATGCAGGGGTATGAGGTGGTGACACAGGAGGTACAAGGGAGAGTTCAGTTGTGTTGCCGGTCGGATTGATGAAATCCGATGACACCCCCTCAAACCGAGCAGGGACAGATGGTGATGGTGACACCCCCTGCATGGGAGCAGTTGGCGGCAGCAGTGGTTCATTGTCATCATTGAGTATAGGTACTTTTTCATAGATGATGACGTTGCGTGAGGCAATGAACTTATGCTTGCTGGGGACCCAGACCTTGTAGGCCTTGGACTGGCATTCGAGACCACAGAAGATGCCATCAATGGAGTGTGCATCGAGTTTCCAGCATTGCTTGGATGGAACCCGAACATGACAGTGAGAGCCAAAAACACACAGTGCAGCCACGCTAGGCTTCTTGCCATAGAAGGTCTCATTGGGGGTGGAGCGGGTGAGTGCCTTTGTCGGACTGCAGTTGCACACATAGTTGGTGTAGGCATGTGCTTCCAGCCAGAATCCATGTGACATCTCAGCATCCTTGAGCATAGCAAGGGCGCTCTCATGAGTAGTCTGGTTAAATCGTTCAGCCACGCCATTTGTTGTGGTGTATGTGGTGCAGTCATTTCGTGTGTGATGCCTTTCTCACAGAAGAAAGCTTGTAGTTTTGAGTCGATAAATTCACTGCTGTGGTCAGAACAGATGTACTTGACACATCGGTCTGTGGAAGTTTCGAGCCATTGGATTAGTGCTTTAAGGTGGGGCGGGGCTTCATCTTTATGTTTTAGATACTCCTTTCAACCTTTTCGGCTGTGATCATCGATTACACAAAGTGTATATGTATAGCCTTGGATCAACTTGTCAAACGGTCCTTGTAGGTCCATGTGGAGCCATTCAAGGATAGTAGTAGCACGGTTGGTGGCAGCGACGGGGAATGGGGCTTGATGGTGCTTGCCCTTCACACATCCATTACAGGGTGCAAGGTCACCGTCTCCATGTAGGTCAAGTCCAGTAACAAGTTGATGGCGTTCGAGATAGCGTAGGCTCTTCAGGCTGATGTGGCCCAATCAGACATGCCATAGATTGAGGTTTGGTGGGGTGCATGCAGCAAATGCAGTGTCATAATGTGTGGTAGGTGGCACGATTGCGCTGTCAATCTCATATAGGTTACCTCATAGGCGGCCTTCCATGATGGTCTCGCCCTTTGGGTTTTTGATTACGAGTTGACCATTCCACTTTGTTATCTCCATACTGCGTCAGTCCATCCAACCTTCCAACATGAGGTTATCTTGGGCATTGGGGCAGTAGCTTACATCGAGTAGTTTTATGGTTTGATCTGCTCTGCCTTTCACTGATACCCTAATGAGCACGGTGCCGACACCAAGTACCTGTAAGGTTGGGCCATTTTTAACGATGCCCTTGATGGTGTCATTTGTTGGGGTAAATGTGATGAATGCTGAACATTCGGTACAGATGTGGTTTGTTGATCCGCTGTCTAGGATCCAGCCAAAGCAGGAGTGGGATGAGTTTGGTGCAGCAAGATATGCCGATTGTTACGATTCACCCCTATTCGTCTCTTTTTCTTCCTTTTCCTCTGACTTAGCTAAGCCCTATATGGACTTATCTTTCTTTGGCTTCACGATGACTCACTCCATTCCACGACCTTCTATGATATTCCACTTGCTTCGTCATCGCCCCCTCTTTCCCCACATTCTATTACATTCTTCATCGTTCTATGCCTGCCCTTCAGTTGTTTCCACACCTGCCCTTAGTCCTCGCCTTTAGTTTATAAGTTGCCGCACTGGCGCCCCTTAGCCCTAACCTTGGTCTCCTCGTTCTACTCGCATACTCTTGTACTTCGGTACTTTCCCGCGAATACGAACTCCCTTTGATTCCTC
>JBBPOF010000644.1:0-19198 GCA_038091315.1 Porphyrellus cyaneotinctus | reverse complement strand
TTCTTGTGGGGCACACGTTGCTGCACTCGACTCTTCAAGCGCTCGTAGATCCGAATCGCTCTGCAGATCCAAACTTGCTGGGACCTCATCGCGAACAACGCCATTTGCGCCGCTCGCGTAACGATGTTGGCCCCTTGAGTGCGCAGTCTCCGATAAGTCATCGGATGAGGGAGAACCGGTAAAAATGGCAGTGACAACTCGCTTTCGAGCCTTTGTGTTCTTCCCTCTACTTCCAGTGCTTCGCCGCATTTCCGACCCCTTCGACGAGAGAGAATCGCTCTTCGCTGGTTGGCCGTCATCCTCGGGACGAGATGTCTCTGATTCCATCACCGGTGCAAGAGGCGCACCTGCGCCTGCGCTCAAAGAGATAGGGACACGCTTTACTGTATCCCCCAACCCGAAGTCGGCTTCCCATGCGCGCGCGCCTGTTAGTGGGGTATCCGAAGACGCCGCCAACAGTTCCTCAATGCTTGGTTCTTCGTCTTCAACCCCCATGGATTCAAGCTTGCTGTGGATATGAGTATACGGAGGGGGAGGACTGAACGAAGGTGGATCGTGGGGGAGAATTGGTAAATCTGCCACTGGCGAAGAGACGTTATGGGATAGAGTGGGCGGTAGGTTAGATGGAGGCTCTGAAGAATTAGTGTCCGAGATGGATGCGGATTCTGGATCCGTCTCGCTTTCAGACCCCGCCTCGCTGGCAGAACATTCGCTCCCACTCGTGCTTGCACGCTCCCAGCTCGCGACAAGGCCTTTGACCCTCCCTCTGCGACGCATGCGCATGCGCGCGAGGTCCCTGTACCTCTGGGCGGAGGCATCTGAGACAGAGTTGGAGCGGTGAAGGGACATGACTGGGGAGGGAATGAGGGCGTCCCCGCCTACAGTGGTGCTATCATCAAAAAGCAAGCGCAAGTCGTCAGCAGACACAGAGGCCCCATGGATACTATGGAACGGGGTGGAAGAGCGAACGGATCGGGAATAAATGTTATTTGAGTTGTCGGAGATTTCATGCGAGTGATAAGAGTCAACATATATGCGCCCGCGGAGAACATCAGCACGGAGGGTGCGCGAACGTTCAAGGAGCTCGGTGCGTTGTACGTCTGAAAGGGATGTGCTGTGCACGTGTAAAGGCGATCAGTGGGGGAGGTCAGGCAGTGACCAGATGTGCAACATACCCAGCCAGATCCCCATCTGTGAGCCGCAGTAGCTCACGACCCGTGAGACCGCGTGAACGGACACACTCGAGAATGTCCGCAAAGCCGGGGTCGTCTTTGTCTCCATTAATGATGGTGCCCGACTTGAAAGACGTCTCCAGATAGGTAGTGAGCTGGTCCGTGTTCCATTGTTTGGGATTGCGAGGCAAGCCTGCGTAGGGCACTGGCCTCGAGTCCTGGTCGTGACTAAATTCGTGTTTTTGATCGTAGGTGTGATCTTCCGTGATGGGCTCGGTGGCGCTGCCAGGCATCGTGTCTATTCTCCGCGCTCTTTGTGTGTGTCTCGGCTCGTCTGCAGGCTTCAGTGATGCTGAGGGAACGACAATCGGCGGTGGGAATGGCGTGGGGATGGTGCACGTTCCATTGACACTGTGCATCTCTCCCTCGACGGACGGCAACGAAGACGAATGGCGGTGCCGTACCTTCGTCCCTGTCAGTACATGGGAAGGCGGAGGAGGGATATAATGGTGTCTGGTATAGTGGGCAGAATGTGGCGACGAATTGGAACGAGACAACAACGCAGAGGAGGTCGTCTTGATTGCGTACGGATGAGCATTTGGTTGGACTGGTGGTGGATGTTTCTTGGGGGGTCCCGCTGGCGAAATTGGTCTGCTCGCCATCGTTGCCAGTCAGTACGACGCCAGGGTCAGGTTGCAGGGTGAGCACGTGGACTCGGAACACGCGGGCCACTCGCTCTGGCAACTCCCGTCGAAACAATTTACACGCATTCTCAAGCAGAATCGATGATCATGGCAGAGATAAGCACGAATCACTGGCTGCAGATTTCTCACCTTGTTCCCTCTTGACCTCTTCAACCCATTCAACTTTTCGCGCAGCATGGTATGGTACCGGTTCAGACAAGTCATCGAGTCGGTGCCCAGCGGACACACACTCTACCGTGCTTCCGCCCCCAACTATGATGATGGACACGCAGGAGATGCATCTCAAAGGCTCGGGCAGGATGACGTCAACTTTCTTGTCAGACAAGGCATCGACAGCATCATTAGTTTCAACCAGTACGAGTACAACACGGTGGAGAAGCAGAGATTGGCTACGGCGATCCCGCCAATCAACTACTTGCATCTCAGGCTCGGGGACTTCAAGCCACCTACTCTTGCGCAGTTAGCGCAGGCGAACGCATTCTTCTTGAACAACAAATCGACGCTGGTACACTGTGGTTATGGCCACGGTAGATCCGGCACGGGTATCACCGCGCTGCAGATATACACCGAGAACGGCAGGGACCGAAAGCCCTTGGCCGCTCCATGGATCATGCCCTTTGATAGATATGGAAACAACGTCGAAAAACGGGCGCAGGTATCGATTCTTGCTGAACAGCGCAACCTTTTCCTGCCGTACGTACTATACTCTCTTATGAAGAAGCCTATATGTATTCATTTTGCGCTTTTATGTTATCGTAGTCGAGTCACAGGCATCCCGAACAGCGATCCCCTTCGGGCGTTTGCTATCATCAATTTTGCTACTGGCTACTATCTGACTCTTTCGACTGACAAAAGTCGTGTCATTTCCCGCTCTCCAGAAACGGTGGAGACGGTATCCTTGATCCAACAAGCGGTAAGTAGTCTGGGATGTATTGAAACCTTCACAATACTTATCGGCATAAAACTGTAGTACCAGTGGGTAGTCTTGAAGGATTACCAGGGCTACTATACATTGGCAAACAAGATGGCGTCCACCAGTTTTGCACTTAGCAGATCTCAGGGTGCTGCTATCGATGATCCAGTGACATACGGTACCCAAACACAGGGGAATACACTATTTGCGATATCGGAAGTTGCCTCAGGCGACAATGGACGTTATGTGTGAGTTGTGACTTTGGAGCTTGATGTCAAACTACATTGTGCTGTTATTTGTAGGATCTCTCCCAAACCCAGCCCCACTCTTGCAGTAGCAATTGACACACCGATCGACGAAAATCTTCAATACTCCAATCAATCGGTATGTAACAAACTTGTAGCCGCCGAGAACGCAGACTGACTTTGTGCGTAGGCAGAGATGCCTACAAAGCTTACATCTAAAAATGAGAGCAACAAATTCGGACTTTGGATTATCTTAGCGGCTATCTAGCACCGAATCAAGGTCAACTTGAAAGGCCAGATTAATCCGGTGAATCGGCGGTGTAAATAGGATGTTGAGGATTTGGCATTGAAGATGTTTGATGTTTTCCAATTCAACTGAGTAAATTGCTTGTGAAGAGGTAACATCGAGTGTTCACACTCGAGACCAGGAGGACCAAACTAGGTCGTCGCTGATGCGATTTATGCCGCGCTCAACGGGTCGGATATCCCACCATCCCACCGTGATGATGCCTCCAGCAAGTTGTAGATGAAGTAGGCTATCCCGCGACATGGATGGTGAGCATAGTAACCAAATAAAGGGAATTGAGTGTGCTATGACATAGATGGACAGCATGTTCGACAGCAATCACAAACTGCAATGCAAAGCGAGAGAGCAAACGAAGAACTAGGGCTAAGCAGCGAGATAGATATAAAGAATCTTTTGATCAAAGGATATTCTTACTGATTTCATCAACATATTCAGCACGAACGCTGCGCGGGTATGATCTAGACGTCCAGATTCGTGCACCATATGTTTATAAAACGTTGACGTGATCTTGCCGTCGTCCACCACCCACATCGTCCCGATCACAGAACCCAGTAAACTGCATCGCCGACACGAAGTGAATCACCTCGTCCGGACTCTCGTATCCGACCGTCGTATGACATGCAGAGGATACACAACTTCTGGGCCCTTCATATCGCATGTGACGATCCGTTGGATTGTGAAGAGGCCATTGTGCAGAGCGAATGCGGACTCGAATGGCTGTGTCGGATTCGGGAGACCATGACAAGAAAAGTGAACCTATTCACTCTTGCTGAGCGCTTCGACGACCCGAACAATGTAAGATTCCTCAATCTACACGCGCGAATGCCGCAAGGCCGCTGATGCACTGTTCGATGATTTCTGGTTCCATACCCGCAGAAATTAGGTTTTTGACAGTGGAAAGATGCTGAGGCAACGACGGAAGAGTTGCTACATGTTGAGCAAGCAAAGGGAGAGGTTAGTGGAGGATACAACTTGTGTCAGATCTGCAGTTGAGCGAATAGACTGAACACTGCTCCCTTGTCAACTACTTCGACTGTTTGGGCCTATGATGAAGATGGTCCGCAAGATCGTCGAATCATTGTGATCGTTCAGGGCGTCCTTTCGGACGAAGGTTGAGCGCTTCCTGGTCGAGGACAATGGCTTTGTTGAGGTCTTGTATCGACCCGAGCTAGTCATACCAAGTGGAGAGAAAAACTACGAGGCTGTTCAATGACGTTGACAGAAAATGGTTTCCTTTCGGACGAAGGTCGAGAACTTCTTGGCCAAGGACCATGGCCTCATCAAGGTCTCTCATCGACCTGAGCTGGTTGTACCGGGTGGAGAGACCAGCTGCGAGGTTGTTCGACGTCAGAACCTAAGACTTTCGGACGAAGGTCCACTGCTTCTCGATCAAGGACAACGGCCTCCCAAACGTCCTTCATGGATCCAAACTAGCTGAAGCGATCACTGAGATGAATGCAAAGCCATGTCAAAGAGCAAGATCGCTTGAGGTGGCCGGCGGGTGGGCACAATTCCAGTGCTTTGCGAGTGACCCTCTTGCTCAGCAAACTTGGCTCTGGCGGATTCTGCCCGGGAATGCAACCGATCAACTTGGATATGCGTCAATTACATAACTGTCTTGCTCGCCAACACAAAGATAAGAGTACCTTCTGAATCCATGGCTCACCGTCGTGAGGTACCCGGGCCGAACTCAGGATACCGACCACGATCGCTGTGGTTTGCCCTTGAAGTTCCTAACCGACATATTCATGAGTTTACCCATATTAGTTCCTGAACTGCACCTATGCATTCGAAGCTGAACGAATAAGCACAAAGCAGGGGTTTTCTAGGTAGTGAAGTTGGCGATTGTCAGCTCACTGCCGAACAATCCGTGACATTTGTGACCGCCGACTTGCCAGAGGGGATCCTTCGGAACCACATGCCTCGGCGCAAGCAACAACCATCGAATGCATCACCAGCAAAACGGCGACGCGGAGGTCATCTTTTAGCATTTGGAGCACCCACTGAAGATGACGTTTCACTACTACAACCAAGGAATTTCCCCTCGGCAACCGCTTTGTCAACTCGTATTCTCTCTCAAAACGCTGCTGTACCGCCATTGTCTTCCCTCGCTGCTCGTTGCTTCGTGACGCACGTTCAAATCCTTTCGGAGAACGAACGATCATGGGCTTACTCCAAACGTTATCTAAAGCGCGTGCCCGACACGTTAGTGCCAAAGTTATTTGCCATGCTGCGATCGAGTTGTCCGACTCTTCTATCACATGGACTGATTGTTTTGGTAAGATTTTGAACGATGTTCCAGCTTGTCCTGCTCAATCATCAACATGCTCAAGTACTTTTTACGTGGGCCATCCCTTATGCTCTCCAACGATCTACCTGGCGTTCAAAGACAAACAATCGCTTCTGTTGTAAATAATACAGCGCTCAGAGAACTTCACTTGATCGGTTTTGATAAGTTTGCCGATACGGCTTTTGCATCCATATTACCTTCTCTTCCCTGTCTTCGCATTCTTGTGTTACGGTGCGGCGAATAGTTCCCTCCGCATCGCAGTCTGACACAGTGACAGGGGCTGCTCCAAGGTGGGAACGAACACGGCTGAAGCGATTAGTGACGCGTGTCCGTCCTTGACTACCCTCAATCTCAGCTATACATCCGTTTCACCCGTGTCACTCCTCAGACCATTGACGTCTTGCGCCAACTTGGAAGTGTTAAAGGTGGCAGGCATACAAAATTGGGTGAGTCAATCCAATCCATTTCTAACCGTATCGCCGGCCCTATTCATAACCCTGTCCAGACCGATGCCACCTTTGCGAAGCTTCTCGCTGGACTTGCGCAAAAACCGGACATGTCCCTACCCCACATGAAAAACCTGAAACTCCGCCAACTTTGTCTCTCTGAAACTTCGATATACGCTTTTGTCACACTCTGTCCGAACCTGACTCGCCTGGATGTCTCCTTTACGCGTCTTCACCGTCTCCCGCCACCTACAGTCCCAGTGTTCGCTCTGGAAAAGTTGTCACTCACGTCAACGGCACCGTCAAGTACGGATGTCGTGTCGCTGATCAGCGCCATGCCAAACTTACGGACGCTCTACTTGGGTGCCCTTGGTAGTGGGCAGGGCTCGTCTTCCTCGCTTGGTAATATATCCGCCATGACCATGACGGACGACACGCTCACATCGCTTACGGACGTCATGGAAAATTTTGCACACCTCGAGAAATTTAGCCTTGTGGGGAATACTAAACTAGGATTCACATCTCGCCACGACGAGTCTGGCGCACTTGCCGACGTCATTCGCCGTGTCGGACGAAAATGCAAGGCACGTCGGTACCCTTATAATCAATCGAATATACTCATCGACTACTTTGGCTTATCGTATATTAGCACCTTAATCTGTCAGGGTTACCATATCTGCGGTCACACGACTTGTGTGGGCTGATGTCGGAGACGGTCAACGACACTCCACCGAGACTTGAAGAACTTACGCTGAACAATACTGGCATTGACGACGATGCGGCGCCATATCTTGCTTGTTGTTCGTCGCTCGTCGCACTTGAAGCTGCAGGCACCAAATTGACGAGTCTGTTTCTTTTTCACGACCACTGCCTTCGAGTGATTTATTCTAAGAGGTAATTCATCTATCTTTTAGGTAGCGGGTTGTTCCCGATCATCGATGCCTGCTTGAAATTGGAGAAGCTTGATTTGACTAGCTGTCGTGGGATCAAAGTTGCGGATCGCCGTCGATTTTTCGAGGTAACGCACTTTTCCAACACGTGTGATTAACTCGCACTGATGTGTGTAACTTAAATGATAGGTTTGGGAGAGCGAATGGAAGAATACCTGATGCAGCACCTCAGGCCTACACTCCCTTGTTCGTATGTATGAATGATTCGGTAAAGCAGCTTACACTTTCTGTCACTCACTTTCAACCATACGCGCGGCCCAATCCACCAAGCTCACGACCTTTGAAATTTGTTTGTTTATACTAATCAAGGGCAAGATAGAGCTGGGAAGCCCATATTGGACTTGATGGCGATTCGGCGTTACGAACTGTGATGGAGGCATACTAGCTCCGTGCATGCCTCCATTTTCTCCGTTTCTCTACATATGCGTCAAATCAGACATTCCAACAAGGTGGGGTATACAGCACTCGGCAATGGACACGAACGACAGCTGGGAGCATTCACTGTCATGACATGGTTAAAGTGAACGCCATTGTAGACGGCGTTGAACGACCCTGAATTCGACAAAGCAGTATGGATCTGATGTGATGGGACGGGAAGGGCACTTCAGTTCCAGTGAAGAAAGGACGGACGGGTCGAGATTGACAGAAGTGCAGATACAATAAGCAACTCTTGACACGAGGGAAAACTGTCGCATATCATTAAAGTTGAGCGCATCCCACAGTGGCGGATTTCCTAGGACGAAGGGATAACGCTTACTGCCCCACGGGAATGTCGCAGAATTGTTGACATGACTGCTGTTGCAACCGTTGTTCAGACTGGCGTTCGCATTGCTTGCTGGTCAGTTAATTTGCTGTCGAACAGTTCGCTCGCTCGCCCTGTATGGAAAAGATTGGAATGATACTGACTGGAGAAAAATGGTGATGATTGCCAGCCGCTATGTCCCATACGAATAATGTGGTGGGACCTTGTTACTCCTCGAAAAATATAATACGCTAAGAATTCGTGTATAAGCTATGAATATCGGTCAGCGCACTTGCGAAAGGGCAGTGTCCAACAGCAAAGGAAATCGGACCATAAGCAAAGCGTCGTCAAGGAAACACAGACCAGAAACACATCCCCCACACCTCTCCGATTAGTGTTTTCCCAATGTCCCCCTCACAAATTTATCAACTCTCTGCCGGCGCAGGCCCGGGTGCACCTAGAATGCCCTCGGTGTGGCTTTCTGCATTTTCTCCCCCATCATATGCATGGTCCGCGCGCGAAACACCTCTAACGGTCGAGCGGCCATTCGAGTCGGCATACAAGCGATCGTGTTGAACTGAGTGTGGTCCCCGGCCTTGTGGTGCTTTCTCGAGCTGACGCTGAGACGCTCTTCGATACCCGTTCGCATGGCCATTCATGCGCTCATCATCAAGCTGGTATTCGCGATTTATTGGGCCTTTCTTTTCTAGCTAAGCGCAAGGGAAGTAAAATAGATATCTAAGTGAGGGATCAAAGACTTACCACCCCGTTCCTCTCGACTGCTGGTCCCGGGTTCTTTCCAGAAAGCGAGTACGTATGTGGCTCATCTTCATCTTCATCAACGACGGCGTCTTGATAGATGTCACCGTCTTCGTCTTCGTCTTGCTCCTCCTCGATGCTCGATCCCTCTTCATCGTCCTCGTCCTCGTCGTCGCTGACATATCCGACGGAACGCACGGCCGCTTGGACTGGGCCCCCACGGTCCAGTTGTTCACTCGCGACAAGATATCTCGCACAGAGCATCCTGATGTCATTCCACCATTCCATCATGTCCTCGCGGCTGCGTGTTCTGAAACTCCAGGCGTGCTGACCCGTCGCAATCAGTTTGAGGCTCCCGGTGTGGACACCAGTGCCATCTTTCCTGCCTTCTATATGGAATTTGTGAGATCTTGACGACGCAGAGGAAGGTGGACCAAGCGTGCATGCAGGAAGGAAGAGAGAGAAGACGGGAAGATGACTTCCGAGATGCTCCGGATCAGAAGAGGTGTATTCATGGAGGAAACCAGCAGGGGTAAGAACATAGTAGGCTTCACGGTATGTTCGCGTAAACCGTTTCTTGCGCTCGAGTAAACCGGTATGTACAGCGAGGACACATGGATCATCCTTTAACGGATAAACTATGGTCTCTGGGTTCCTCAGGGGTGTTTCTGGATCGAGGAGATGATCTGAACGAGCGGAGAAAGAGATCCACTCTCGGTCTGGGGAGAGAGAAGACATGGCTTCACCAAGGACATGCCAGGTCTCTTGGACGGGGGATGACATGCGGGTTTGCCACTCATCGTAGGTCTGCCAAGCAGACTGAATGGCGCGGACAATTCCTTCTTCAAAATGGGCGGAATTTTGTTGCATGATTATGATGGACTTTTGAAGGGCGTTTTCTTCGTGCACTTGTTTCTGAAGCTGCCGGGCAACAGCCGCATTGGCGACATACCTGGATTGACTGAGTAACGTGGATGATGGGAAATGCAGAAACATACGGGTCTAATTTTGCGGTAACACCCATAGGCGTGTTCTTGAAAATGCTCACACTGGTAGAGAGATCTCCAACCACTTTAGTAGACAACTCGCGCTCTTTAGCGACACTTGTGGCAAGTTTGCCAGTGTCGTTTTGAACATTCTATGAGCACAAACCATAAAACACGACCACCCAGCAAGGAGAGAAGTCGCACCTTGATATGCGCTTTTATCTCTGTTCTGAGCTTCTGAAGATGCTGCACGATTGAACTGTCGATGGTACGACCAAGGTTGGCATGTTGGTCGGCAATGGCCCGAGTTTTATCACGTATGCTATAATATACATCCTGCAACACACATCACGGCGAGTCACAGCGTTGAATGGAGTGACACGTGCCTGCAGGCCACCCTCTCCGAGAAACTGGTTTCCCGCCCTGAAAGGCACTTGTATTACCGCTCTGAGCTTGGTATATTCACGTGCGATGTTATTTTGAATGTCTGCAAGACCTTCAAAATAAGCAATGAGTTGTTTTACGATCGCTTTCCAAGCGACGAAGCGCTCAATGAGGACGTCTGATGGTTTGAGGTCTTGTGGAGCTACGTTTCTCTTGATGAGGGACTGTGAACGAGAGAGTGTGCTTCCGTGTTTTGACGCGCGCGAAACTGATGTTGCGCGAGAAATCGACGCTGTTTCGTTGTAGTAGTTCATCGCTCCTCACGAACCCTAGCGCAGAGTTGCCGACGTCATAACAGTGTGACAAAATGTCACACTCCAACACGTGACTGGTTTGTCACGGCTTCACGCGCTACGCCGTCGAGAGTTTCTTTCCATCCTTCCGTCATACGGTCTTCTTCGTCTCAATTGGCAAACATGAACGCTGGCGTGCAAAACATTGTGATTTCCCTCGGGGCCATGCAGAGTATGCCATCCCTTCTTCTTCCCTTCCAGTGGTTTTTTAGCTCTCTTTTTCGCACTAGTCGCTCGCAGGATCCCGTTTGATGACCCGGTCATTCTGAACTATGTGCGGCTGGGTTACGTGCTTAGCCAAATCATCATCATTGGCACATATTTCTTTGTCTCGTACAAGGTCTTTTCTCCTTTGCCTTTGTTCCTACTGTCTCCAGACCTCATTGGTACACGTCATCACCACAGATCAAGCAAAAGAATGACCAGACCGTCCTCAAATATGGTTCGTTGCTTGTCCTTTTCGAGCTGAAAGCTCCTCATGTTTTCTACCCCAGTCGACAGTCCCAGCCCAATGGTCAGTTAGCGAGCGCTTACCGCACCCCTTTTCTTTCTCACCCATTCCTAGTCGCCTGACTCTGGTGGACTGGTCACCACCACCATAAGAGACTATGACCTTTCCGAAACTTCAAAACTCGTATGCATACCGCTTTATTGGGTTATTCTCGACGCTGACTCTTGCGCCTCCAGCTCCGTGGCGCGTACTTTGGAATCGCCATGATGGCCGTCTTCCATATCTACATGAAGTACACTCAACCTCTATTTATCCAGGCCCTCATGGGGCTGAAGAACTTGTACGACGCCAAAGTCGTTGCCATTCATGTACTTGGAAAAGCAGCCGAGGGTGACCTTAAAAGACCATTCAAGGTCGCCTCGATGTTCGGTCGTATGTCCACCTTTTCCTTAAACATGCGCAATCGATTAAAATGCTTGTACACAGCTGCTGCTGGACCACAGACGGACGCTGCCTCTATCGCAGAGGCAGAGAAGAAGGTTGGAGCCAAGAAAGAGGAGTAGACGATGATGTACTGTACTGTTCTTGCTTTGACGGATGGATGCCATACCTAATATTGCGTTTCCCCCCGGGACTGCATCATTATCTTTCGTTTATCTATCCGACTATCCTGATCCCTAAGCAGGTTTGCTGGTCGGAAAGTAACAATGTCGCAGTGCGGTCTGGGGGCCCATTGCACGAGACAACACATTACTTGTTGGCCTATAGTTTGTCAGGGCCGCAGATCATAGGGCCCGCATAGCATTGACAAGACCCGCCAGATTTGCTTCTGCGTGAATGCGTTTGCTCGTGTCTGGAATGAAGCGCGTTGTTACTAGTAGGCTATGTACATGGGCGAAGAAAGATAAGGACCGATACTAGGTCTTGTGTGCGTTTGGGCGAAAACCCGCAGGGTTTTTCAGCCGGAGGCTGGCTCGGTCTGTGGATGGCACGGTGAGCTGTGAGGGTGGGTTGGGCCACTCGCAGTTCACCTTGTTACCATCCAGGGGATCGGGTGACAAGCGTCGGGCAGGGGGATGAGTTGAAAGGTCAGGCGTCTGCCGGAACTGAGAGGGAGAGGTGGGCAGGCGACGAAAAAGATCAGCACGCTCGTTTGCCCGAGTGAAGGAGGTGGCGGCAAGAAGAAAGTCGTGCGCCACCTCGCTTCACTTTCGCACAGACTACACCCTCGTATCTCAGCTTACGTAGGCTACCAACTGTACTGCAGGTCTGTACGACAAAAGTCTCCACATTTCTGTCCCTCAATGTTCAACGGTCAATGGGCCACCTAAAGCACGCCCCAGTACTGTAGCCCCAGCGAACATGTATCTGGCGTAAGTGGATGCATCGGTGCCATCCATCAACTTCAGTACTGGATTCAAAATGTGGTAGGGGGTTCGTGGCTCAGCGTTCAGCGCTTAGCATTCAATCATTCAGGCTCAGTCGCAGCAATGTGCATCACTGCGAGCACCCGCGCTCGTCCGGCACATCTCGATCTGCTCGACACCAGCAAATGTTGCGAAGCTGCCATACTCGATTTGGCATATCACATTGATCGGGAATAACTCGGACCTACCTCGAACATTTGAACAACAATGTATCGAACTTGGCACTCCACCTCAGGCTGTACTTACTGGTACATTAATGTCGACAACAGCTCAGCAACATGTGGTAATCGGTCCGGTTGTGCCATTCCCTTCTTTGTGACCCGGCATGACCGTTCTCCCTGCTACTAACCCTGCCAGTGCTTCTAGACGCGACGCACGGCTGAACTTCTCCCATAATTCCCGTCACTCTCGTCGGATTATATATCTTCTTACCATCTCTCCCAAATATGCTGATAACACCGGATGCGAAACCTACTCTCAGCACTGCTCCTCACGTCATTCGCTCGCGCTCTTCCCCAGTCATATTGTTGGAAGAATGTCAAGATAGGAGGTGGAGGTGGCTTCGTTTCCAACGTTGTTTTCAGCCTGACTCAACGAGGACTCGTGTATGCACGCACGGACATCGGTGGTGCATATCGCATGAACCCGGATGCATCGTGGACGCCGCTCTTAGACTGGGTGGATGACGCACACTGGAACTATTGGGGCTGTGATGCACTCGCCACTGATCCAGCTGTCCCTGCCCGTCTATATCTCGTGGGTGATGATTTCATATGACTGATGGCTTGACTCTTACATGCATGGACAGGCCACTGGGATGTACACCAACTCGTATGACCCAAATAACGGGACAATCCTAATTTCCACTGATTACGGATCAACATGGTCTACGTCTCCTCTGCCGTTCAAAGTGGGGGGAAACATGCCGTCTCGTGGGATGTAAGCTTCTTTTCTCGCATTGAAAACTGTTGCTTAGGAGAATACAGGGGGGAGGTACCTATATGCATTCCGTGCGCTCACACGCTCGCTCTTCTGACCGTATATACAGCGTTTGGCTGTAGATCCCAACAGCAATAATATCATTTACTTTGGGGCTCGTAGTGGACACGGTTTATGGAAATCCACCGACCATGGGACAACATGGGCTAACGTGACTAACTTTCCAAGTGTTGGTGGGTCGAACACTCACCCGGGTATTCCCTACTAATCTTTGCTAGGCACATACGCACCTGACCCCAGTGACTCGACTGGGTTTGAAAGCGACTTGACCGGTTTAGCATTCGTCACGTTTGATAGTACATCGTCCCCAAGGGGATCCCCGACCCGTCGTATTTTCGTCGGCGTTGCAAACGAAGGATCCGATAACATTTTCATGACCGAGGACGCTGGGGAAACCTGTAAGATGATTAATGTGATAGTCCGCGGATATTAATGTCAAGGATCAACTCAGGGTTAGCAGTTCATGGTCAAAACAACACGTACCTTCCGCACAAGGGCGTTCTCTCCCCTGCTGAGAAGGTGCTCTATATCTCAGAGTCAAATGGATCAGGCCCATTTGATGGTACTCGTGGTGCGGTTTGGAAGTACAACATTACATCTGGAGTCTGGACAGATATCACACCCGTGGCAGGAAGTTCTCTAACGTTCGGCTTCGGCGGACTTGCGGTGGACCTTCAACGACCAGGAACGATCATGGTAGCAGCACTCAACTCTTGGTGGCCGGACGGTCAAATATTTAGGTCAAACGATGGCGGGGCGACGTGGAGCCCTATCTGGTCCTGGAATGCTTCAGGGCTTGCAAAGTGGTATACCTATAGCGACGCATTAGCACCTTGGATTGGTCCAGACTACACGATCACAAATCCAGGGACCTTACAGGTTGGATGGATGATGGAAGGTGAGCTTCTCTAGGACATGAAACTCGCAGGGTGACACCATAACCTTGTTTAGGTCTCAACATCGATCCCTTTGATTCTGATCACTGGCTTTATGGTACTGGCGCGACCATTTACGGAGGTTACGACTTGACCAAATGGGATACGATTCATAACGTTACCATCGAGTCATTGGCAGATGGCATTGAGGAAACCGCTATAATTGGTTTAATCTCACCGCCAACAGGAGCCCACCTGCTCTCCGCTGTCGGTGATATTACAGGTAGTGTCCGCCTCACTTCGTAGGTATGGATCGACTGTCATGCATTTTAGGCTTCGTCCACTACAATTTGGATACACCACCAATGGCAGCCTATACAAACCCTACTTGGCCGACTACCTCAGATATCGACTTTGCGGGTAACAACGGGTTCTACATTGCTCGTGTTGGGACAAGATCTAACACTACTACCATGCATTGCGCGCTTTCCAAAGACGGCGGTGTTACATGGTAAGAAAAACACCACTTGTTTCCAAATGCCTCTCATTTTGTTTAGGACTCCTCACCCAGGAGCGGCTGGGCTTAGTGGGGGCCACATTGCTCTATCTGCCAACGGGGACACTGTCCTATGGGCCCCCACCAGTAGCGGTGTCATGGTGTCCACCAACGAAGCCAACTTCACGGCTGTAACCAGCCTTCCGTCAAGTGTCATAATTGCTTCCGACAAGAGCAACAACGACGTCTTTTATGCGGCAGATGGGTCGACGTTTTATTTGTCCACCAACGGGGGCGCCACCTTCAAACGTACAAGTGGTACGCTCGGCGCATCTACTGCCCCTTTCAAGATTGCCGTGAATCCTTACGATGCTGGCGACATATGGGTATCTTCGGACAAGGGTCTTTTCCACTCAACCGACTTTGGCGCCTCATTCGGCGCTTTGGGTTGCGCTACGCAGGCCTGGGGTATCGCTTTTGGTGCTCCGGCGATCGCAGACGGATACCCTGCATTGTTCGCGGCAGCCGACATCACTGGGACCGTTGGATACTATCGATCTGATGATTCTGGTGTCTCGTGGGTCCAGATTAACGACGCAGCACACGGGTTTGCGAGCGCGTCATCGAACATAATTAGCGGTGACCCACGTATCTACGGTCGGTGAGTGACGCGTCATCTAGGCGCGTGGAATGCCTGATCATTTTGTCTTTCCGCGTTGCGTGTTCAACGGCAGTGTTTACCTTGGTACGAATGGACGTGGTATTTGGTATGGCGATATTGCTTGAGAATTCTCTCGGACATGTTTACTCGATATGGAGGTCTGTCCTCGTTCATCGTCACACGGGTGTATGGCTCTGGCACAAGCGGCCTGTTTTTTAAGCAGATTTCTTTTTGACTATTCCTTCTCCATTCCTTTCTTCCTTTTTTTTGTCGCCGGGAGGACTACTCTTACTTGAGGCATGCCTGAATCAAACGTAATTTCTTTTGTCTGTGATACTTCCGTCAAGTCCCCGGCTCGCGGGTGGACCTTGTTCACGAGACGCGCACTGTTGATTGTTCGGCTTACACCGTTCGTCCGCCATGGCGCCTTTTGCGTTTTGGAGAGTAATCAGTACGAAATGTACGCTTTAATGGCGGCGACAGTGTCTTTTGTGCAATTAACGGGTTTCTAAAAGGGAGATAAGTACAATGATCAGATCTACTATGTATCTCGTGATACAAGCAATGCTGGTGGGGTTAGATACTGTGGGAGCCATATGATACTTGCCTAGGTACTTCAAGCATACATGCCCATCAGATACGGGAGTTACAAACTGTTGGAACAGCAAGGAGTCAAACGAAACTTTTTTCAACGTGCCGTCAAGTGCGGGCGCCGCTTAGACCCCATACCTCCCAACTCCGAGTGTCATCGGCCCCATCATCGCTGCCTTCTTCTTTTCGGTGATCGTAATCAAGTGGACCAACAGGTCAAACGTCGAAAGTACGATGATCACGAGCGCTGTCGGTGCTCATCAATAAAAGACTTGATGTGACCACTTATCTTATGTACCTTTCTTGTGTGCCACCTCGAGGACTCTCTCTATATAGACGTTCATCCCCAAGCGGCGTATCCATACAAGTCCTATTGAATTTAACTCAGTTTGGTCAGACCATCACTTCTCATACCCGACCCATCAAATGAGGTGTAACCTTGCGTTGCCGGTCATCCAAGTTCAATCGCGCGTAAACGAAATCCCCGACTTCATCTAGACCCATACGACTCTTAGGAGGGAAGCATAAAGGATGTATTCGCTGCTTCCGCGAAATATGAGGCCATCCCGAATCCCCAGAAAGACAGGCGGTTGAGCTTCTCGGGAAGATCCAACTGAACAAGTTAGACAAAAAGATAAAGCTGTGCACTAATATGGGCTTGCCTCGTTTCTCGACCCAGATCAACGCCGAATGCCTCAAGTACTGGGTAATGCTAATTTTCGGCAGCCCAACTCGTAAGTGACAAGACTGATGGCATGCAGACCTCAAAGAAGACGGCGCGCTACCTTTCCCGTCGCCAGGATACGAAACCGTTTTTCAGGAGGGCGGCCCACTCAAGCGATGAGCCAGCTCACTTGAATAAGCCGGATAATATCTCACATACTGTGGAAAGCAACAGACTCCAGGGGACAAATGATCGAAATCGCTCGAGGAATTGGTTTGCGCTTGCAGCTGGCATCCTACGAAGGCCATTTGAGGCAGCAACGAACACGCATTCTAGGGGCGAAGTGGTGTTAGACGCGCAGAGGGATTTTTGAGCACACAATCAGATTAGACCGATGAAATGTGCAAATCTCTTGGATGTACTCGGACTGGCGCACACTATATGTATATCTAGGGTGCAGTAGTGACGTTGCACTTATTAACAGCGCCGGCGAGAAAGCGTCTGACCTCTAATGCAATTTATACCCAATTAGGTGCCTGCGGCCTATTATCTCGCCAACCTGTTCGTGCGGCCAGTCAGCACCATAGCATCAGGTGAGATGCCGCAGAAAGAAAGAATGCGGAAGGAACTAAAGATACCCACCTTGAAAATTGTATATGCTTCCACCGCGTACACCGCAACGCGGGCCCACTCGCCAGTCGTGAGGAGGTCGCGCCAGTACTGCGGATTCTTGGCACGACTCCAAAGAACAGAGTATGCATCTGTGATTGTAGCGAAGGAAGTTGGAGGCTGTAACCGCTCAGCAATGTAGATTTGCTTCAGCAGCTCACGGGCCACTTCGGCATTATAGACGAGGGGCTGGCGATATGCTATGCGGGCCAAACGGGAGTCAGGAGCGAGCGACGGACGTGTATGCCAATGCGGTGGAGAAGACAACGAAGAGAAATTCGGAAGAAGCCAGTCCAGTGAAACCTACGTAGTTGGATACAGTAGAGAATAATACGTACAGCCAAGCAACCCAGCAGCCCTTTCACCAAGAGGACCGAGGAACCGACCCGCGCTTGCCAACAGCCGCTGTGCTGTGCCGAGGGCATCTTGCACCTGCTTCGAGCTGGTTCCCTGCGAGGTCTGGCTGGTACTGGCGAACCGGCGCGCGGCGAACGACGGAGAAGTACGGCGCGAAGCTGCTTGGCGGAATAAGGAGGTAGAGAACGTCGACCGCATGGTATTCGTCGGGTGTAGTATTTTTGGCGTTGGACTCGCTCTCCGTCGAGGGTGTTGTTGTGGAAGGAGAATATTTTAGTGGGAAATTTCGACTTCAGTTTCCGGCTTCGGCCGAGGAACCCAACGGCCACCTCTTTCCATCAACATGCGCAAACGTTGTAAGCTCTGCACAATGCTGGGACGAATTTCTCGTTCCAGATCCGCCAGCCACCATGGCAGAATGCAAACAGGCATGTGTATAGCTTCTTTGAAGACATATGCCGACGACCTATAGGTATTGTTGCGCTTTGCTTTGAAATGCAAAAATATTTGTGGTTTTGGTGCGATACCAAGTCTTCCTTTACCAACCCTATATTGCCCGTGACTTTGGTCCGTGGTATGTGTCACCTCAGCTTGCCACACACGTTTTTTTTCGTCCGACTGTGAAGACAGGTCCAGGATCTGTGACAATTGACCTCAGCTCTTGGACCCGTCTCCCTGATTCGCTGCTTACGCGTTCTTCGAAGGCTCTTCAGGCCGGTGGTACTACTTAGATTCGAGATTCTAATGCGATCGTATCTGTTCCTCGTGGAACTTGGAACCAATCCCGCCTTCGACCCTCCTTCATATTTGCTGACGGATGCACCTACCGATGGCACGCATCTCCGATGTATAATGCAATGAAATACCTTGGCACCGGCCAGCTACTAGCTCGTACCGAACTTCTCTTCTGCTGGTCTCAGATCATGGTATCACTCTCTGCCCTGATCATCATCTTACTGCCTGTTCCTTGCTTGGACCCACGCGAGCACTTCCGCTCGTGGATAAACTCAGTCCTGCGACTTGTAATCTTCTGAAGTGAGTCATACCCCACTTGTGGTCTATAGTAATAATTATGTCTCTTCCGAACCTACAATTGCGTGAGCGAGACTCTCGTTAAAATATACATTTGTTGACTCTGTTGCAGGGCCTCGATGCGTGCGTCACTTTTTTGGAAGTAGAAGGTAAACGAATTCACTAGTGTCCTTTCAATTTTATTGACATCCAGTGCTGCCAATGAAGCTCTCGCATGGAAAGAGCTTACGTCCAGTGAATGTACAACCGTTCTGGATCAGTTCAATGGCTGCAGAATAACACTGATCGATCCCTCTTTGGGTCTACTGACACACTGACGACTTCGGGTGTTGGTCCAATCACGACGACAAACACGGAGGGCCTTCTCTACGACCCTTCTTCGACCTGGCCCGAGTCCGCAATATTCCAAATTCCTGCCAGTCGCGTCACTTTAGACACGTCCGTCACCGGTAAACCAACGACTACTGCAGAGGCGAACAATGAGTATATGGTATCCCTTGCATCATGTATCGCCGAGGCCCATGCCGCTCGATGGAGTAGGTCCATGCCCATAGCACGAAACTGGTGAGCATGTATAGATGCTGATGTGAACGTCTGAGAACGTGCTCGGACTAACGTTCATGCTTCGACAGTACCCCGACGCGCTTCCGCGTGGATTACTGCTGTCCGCGGAAACACTTGGCTAGTCCCTGCACCGCCAAGAACCACCGCGACTTCGATTGTAA
>JBBPOF010000643.1:451-19223 GCA_038091315.1 Porphyrellus cyaneotinctus | reverse complement strand
TGAGAGAGTTGTCGTGGAATAGCATGGTAGTGATGTGAATGACCAAAAGGCAGTGGTGCAAACAGAATGGGTGGCTGGAAGCCTGAAGAGGTCTCTGCCCTGTCTATGTGTGAAGAGGGATACTTGGGCCATTAACCACCTTATCTTGTACATTGGGCACCCTTCTCCAAGGATGGCGGGTGGACCACCAATCCCTGTAATGTTGCTAAGTATTTCTGTGTACACTATAATTAGAGGAAGAAAGATGATGCTCAAATTCTGCCTGTGTCACTCATTGAGCTGGCCGACCTCAATATCCAACCAGATGGAGAGGAGTCAATTGCTGATCACACATCCCTCATTTTTGGCCACCAGTGGTAATTGAACTTGAATGGTCAAAAATTCTCATTCATTTCCAGCACTTATGAACAATGATACAATGTGCGCAGATGCGCAGATGTCGGATGTGCGCACGACCTATGAACGGTGGTCAATAGGTAATCTATGAACCCATGTGAATGATATGTGTCTGTGGTGCAGCAATCTGCGCATTTCCGCATTTGGCGGAAATGCGCAGCATTACATCCATGATGATTGATGTCATTATGATCGAACTACCTCCGGAATCCCATTGACAGTCTGTATGTGGAGCCACCAACCACACATGATGTTTATCACCATGGGTAATGGCCAAAGCAATGTGTACACAGTGCGGTATGCTGCGCATTTCCGCATGTGGCGGATGTGCGCAGCCTTGCATACATCATCATAATGTGCCATTCAAATGGAAGCGCATTACTAATACCACACAATCTATATGAATGCTGTTCCATGTGAACATATCAATCAATATAGTCCTCATGTCAGCCCAATGCGGACATTCGCAGCATACCGCACTGTGTACACATTGCTTTGGCCATTACCCATGGTGATAAACATCATGTGTGGTTGGTGGCTCCACATACAGACTGTCAATGGGATTCCGGAGGTAGTTCGATCATAATGACATCAATCATCATGGATGTAATGCTGCGCATTTCTGCATTTGGCGGAAATGCACAGATTGCTGCACCACAGACACATATCATTCACATGGGTTCATAGATTACCTATTGACCACCGTTCATAGGTCGTACGCACATCCGACATCTGCGCATCTGCGCACATTGTATCATTGTTCATAAGTGCTGGACATGAATGAGAATTCTGACCATTCCAGTTCAATTACCACTGGTGGCCAAAAATGAGGGATGTGTGATCAGCAATTGACTCCTCTCCATCTGGTTGGATATTGAGGTCGGACAGCTCAATCAGTGACACAGGCAGAATTTGAGCATCATCTTTCTTCCTCTAATCATAGTGTACACAGAAATACTTAGCAACATTACAGGGATTGGTGGTCCACCCGCCATCCTTGGAGAAGGGTGCCCAATGTACAAGATAAGGTGGTTAATGGCCCAAGTATCCCTCTTCACACATAGACACAGGGCAGAGACCTCTTCAGGCTTCCAGCCACCCATTCTGTTTGCACCACTGCCTTTTGGTCATTCACATCACTACCATGCTATTCCACGACAACTCTCTCAATAAAATTCGAAAGAATTGTTACACAGTCATAAACACTCACACATAGTCATATGGACGTCTGCTGTTGTCAACAAGGATTATGTTGTTCTCCCCATAGTGCACAAGGGGATATTAGCAGAGTGCTAGAGGCTGCTATGTAAGTCACATTATTAATGTCTACTATTTGTGTGATCACAGTTCTTGTCACATCATCATATCCCTTGGTTACGATATACCTTGACACTGGGATTACCATGTCCCTTTTACTCTTTTTCATACACAGTGAAATTCAACATATGGTTAGTACAACTTTTGACCTGTTTGCTGTCTTGTACAGAGGTTCAATATAAGGTTTGCTTGATTACCTATGAGGTCATGTCATAATACTTTGTGTTACACAGCAAATGTGCACAAGTGAGGTTATCATCTGGATTGGCTGTTGGCCAGAGACCCAATTGAAGAAGATGGCAAGACTCTCTCGATTTTCACTTTACCTGGAAGCTTTGGTTTTCATTGATGTAAATCTTCTTTCGCAATTACTGTAATATATAATATATAATATTATGTGGCAGTTCTAGCCCTCCTACTTCTCCTCGACGTGCTTGGTCTGCTGGCCATCAGGCTCAGTGCAATCAATGTGAACTGGGCTCTCCTCTCTGCCATCATCACCCATGTTCTATTTCTTTAATGTCACATATGTCCAATGCTTGAATTGTAGGTTTTTAGATCTTTCATAATAAATATGATGTTCAAAGATACATTCTAGAGTCATCCATCCATGCCTGTGAATCAATATCCAAACATACCACATCATCAGATTGAACATCTCCACGTCAAGCATATACACCATATGCATTTACTACTACTACCTGCTGCTGCTCCTCTATCTGTACAATACTTTCAGCCATCATATGGAGGATGATCCCCTTTACAACCTCCAGGAGATGCTTCAAATAATCCAAGCATGAACTGTACTGCAAAGTTGATGGAAAACTTCCACTCTGACCATCAAAGATGTTGTTACAGAAGATCCAATCATTCCTCTGCCTTGGTCAATCCATTAGCTGGGCCTATATGTATCTCTTCTATCTATTCAACACCATCAACATTTTCTTGGTTTTCAACATAATGGAATTGACCAGCAATTACTTCAACAAAGATTGATTGCTCAAAGGCAGTTGAAAGAACACCATTGAGCTCAAATTCAGAGAGACATGAAGTTTCAGGCATAATTGCAGAAGTGGTAGGCTGAAATTTAAAGGGAGCTGCAGTTTCAGGCCCAATTGGAGCAGCAGCAATAGTTCCAGCTTTGAAGAGAGTTGCAGCATAATTGGTATTTAGAGTAGCAGCAAGCTATGGTTCAACATCTGTTGGAGCATCAGAGATATTTATGACAGCATCAACAAGCATTACAGGAGCAGTAGGAGCAGTAGTACAATGCAGTGTTACAAGCACAACAGCTTTCTCAAGCTCTGGGTAAACATAGTGAGTGTTGTGTAGAATACTCTCAGTAGGATCAGAAGAGGCAGTAGTAAAACAACCAACCCCAATCTTCACTTTGCTCCTGGTGATCCAAATCAATCTGACTCATCTGATTCAAAGATTGACAATCCTCTACCACCACTACTACCACTACCACCACCATCACCACTACCTGCTCCTCATATTCCACATGGTGGTAGACCATATGTTGAACCTGTTCAAATTGATTTCCTTGGACCTATGAATGTTCAGTGTCCTTATTGCCATGCTTTTCACTTTATTTTTGAAAAGCTCTTCAATTCTAGCAATCTCAATTCCTGCTTTGGCATATGTTGTTTACAAGGTCAAGTCTCTTTACAACTTCTCCAGCAGTGGCCCCATGTTCTCCAGGATCTCCTTGATGATTCTCAGGTTCAAAGTGGTTTTAAATCGACAGTCCACCAACACAACAATGCTCTTGCATTTACATCTGTGGGTGCAGATTTGAAAAATGATGCTGTTCAAGGAGTTGGTCTTCATTATCTCATGAGTGCCTTGGTCCCTTCAGATGGTTTTCTATATCCATTATCCAGAGAAGACAACAGAGAGACAGATGCAATACAATCCTCAGCTTAGTGGTTCCATCATGCTAGACTTGCATAACATGCTTATGACTCTTCATCCATATGCTCCTATCTACAAACAAGCCTATGAAGTCATGCAGTTCAGTTTTTCTTTTTCTTTCTTCTTCAATCTAATGAAGTTGTATACAGGCTAAGCCACCTAAAGGAGCATACAGATGTTCACATGAGAATCTATCTTCATTAGGAGGCTGATGCTAGAAGATACAATCTGCCTACTATGAAGGCAATTGCTGCTATTGTTCCAGGAGATGGTGCTCACAATACTGGAGTGGATTGTGACATCATTGTACATCTTTAAGGTGGTGGCCTTCATTGCATCAGCAATCTTCATCCTTTATATCTGCCACTCTACTATGTTCTTTTCCTTTCAAGGGGTGAAGAGGGCTGGCACTTGAATATTCCATTGCAACTGCAAGATGGCCATGCACACTATTCCAAGAAGGTCACTCAATTTCTTTGGTTAGGTTATCTCCAGGAACAATATCATCAACTCAGATTTATTTTGAGTAAGCAACAAGATTGTCCTGTTGTTATATGATATTCTGACTCTACACTGTATCATATATAAACTTTGAAATGACTGCTCTCACATCCATCAGTGAGGCTGTACAGGTGGGCAACTGATGGTGCAAGAATCAAAATACTATGAAAGACCTGTAGAAGTGCATAAATGTTAGCTGTGACAAAAAGGAAAATGAACAAGTATGCACCATAGTACATCAATGTGGGCTTGACAGCAGCATTGAATGGTGGGCTTGGGCAACATGCAAAACCAACAGTGCTGACTTAGCATGCTCAAGTGCATCCAGGGTCCTTTTCCAGCAAGCACCAAGGTGTGACTTTTCAAAATAGTTTTTCCCCATAGTTCTGAAAACAGCTGTAAATATAGAGCCATCCAACTCTTCAAAGGTAGAAGACTCTTTCAACAGTTGGTCTGTGATGGTTACTGGACTTCCATTGATCAATACAATCTTACTTGAATGGCAAATAATCACAAAAAACTTAGGGCAGATTTGTATCAAGGACTTAGAGATCGTTTGACTGATGATGGTGGTGGTGGCCAAGATTTGGGTCAAGTTGGTCAGATATTTATAACTCCTATTGAATATTGCTTATGTTGTCATATAATAGGCCTGTCATATACAGATTTCTGTATGCTTTGTTAACTCTTTTTATAGCACAACTATAGCATACACTTATGCCAACACTTTCTGTGGCTGTGCTTCCACCTGTCACATCCCATGTTTCATGTTCAACCTTATACATCACCTCCAACACTTCCAATCCTTTTCTAATCTACACCTGTCACATTCTGCATATCCCACATCTCCAATACATTCCTGCACCTTCAGGCTTCAATCTACCCTTTCTGTCTTCCCTGGATATGACTCTCTTTCAATGACTCTCTTATTACTCATTCTCTCTGACACAACAATTGCTAATCAGCTTAAAACCTGTGTCTCACTTAGGAGCACAGCTCTGGGCATTTGTACATTCATTACAGCTCCAGACATTTCATGTTTCTGCTACAGCTCTGGACATTTCCATCCATCTCTGGACTTTGTCATTCACCTTTGGACCAGGTTTCTCATTACTGTACTTGATCAATCCCTAAGTGGACTTGCAATCTGATGCCAATACAGAGTATAGGACCTCTGTAGTAATCATGGTTCTAACACCACCTAAGTATATGATATAGTTATTGTTAGAACCATGATTACTACAGGGGTCCTATGCTCTGTTTTGGCATCAGAGTGCAAGTCTGCTTAGAGGTTGACCAAGTCCAGTAATGAGGAATAAGGTCTGAAGGTGAACAATAAAGTCTGGAGGTAAACAATGACATCTGGAAATGAATAATGATGTTTGGAGGTGGACAATGATGTTAAGTAGTGGTCAATGTAGAGGACAAGGACGGATGGAAATGTCTGAGAACAAATGTCCTGCAGATATGAGTGGAGGTCATGGTGGACTTAACTGGAGAGGCTAAAGACTGTGGCTTCAGTGACTTGGGTAGAAGTGTTAAGAACGCAAGTGCTAGTCTCCAGTATGGAATCCTATCTAGCCGCTGGGAACGGCCTCGAGTAGGTCTTGCTCAACGACAACGTTGAAGTGTGGAAGGGAAGTTTTGCAGCAGACGCATCTGACTGCGGAAGGGAAGGGTCTCACTCAGACGGGGCCGAGTGGTACTAGAAACTAGCATGTTAAGCGTAGAACTAGATGGGGAATACAAGTACAGGCAGCTAGGTATATATAGGGAAGAGCAGAGTACGAAATGGGAACGAGAGATCCCATTTTGGGAGATGCTGTCCGTCCACGACAAATCAAGAAAGGTTATGTAACCATGATGAAAAGAGAATGGACCAAGACAAAAAGAGATGGACGCAGCCTAAGAAGTCAGAAAGGAAATATGGCTGCGCCTCCACGACCGAAAGAAGATGGTCCATACTACTTTGAGAGTGGACCTAGACAAAAAGGGAATGGACATTAACATAATAGGGAATGGGCTGCGTGTGTGGTTCCATATGCCGTCTAGAAAGGAAATGGTGGAAACTGAATGAAGTCTGGAAAACGAAAGAACAGATCCTCGGCATCTATAGGGTTTGGGAGCAGATAGGAGTAACACGGATGGGGCAAATGAGGGGAAAATTGTAACAAGAAGTGCTGCACCCTTGTGCGAACTATATTCTTGTATTTGACAAGGGATAGAGCTAATGACAGAGGAGCCAAAGGTAGTAACTGAGGAGTCAGAAGTCAACCCATTTAGGAGGTCAAGGGTTTGTGGGGTATTGTCATATCTCAGATTTTCTCTAAGTCCAACTCTGGGCTTCTGAATCCACTCCAAACCTATTCTGACCTTTTCTCCTTTCTCGCTCTCCAGACTTGTATTCCACTTTCCTCTGGTTATAACTCTATTCCTATTATTCATTTTGTATGACACTCTTCATTGCTAATAAACTTCAAATCTGTGTCTCACTTAGTAGCACAGCTCTGGACATACTTACCTCCATCACAGCACAGGGATATTTACTTTCAGCCTCCATATAGTTAGTCATTCGGACCTGATTCCTCTATATATAAACCTCTGTACTTTGTCTCTGTACCTCAGTTCAAATATCATCTTAATCTCTTCCTTCAAGTCCCTCTCAATCCCTACTCTGAAATTTGAGGTCCTTAGGGAACTGGCAAGGGTGGAACATATAAGTCCTATGCTGATGACTTTATCCCTCCATCTACCTCCAAACTTCCATAGTATCTCTGGTATAACTCTGACCCAACCTCTGACCCTCTGTGCTTCCACACCTTTGGACTTCCTTGGACTTGTCCAGAAGAACCAGATTTAACAGGTATTCAAGTTGATATTTGAACTAGAGTATGTGTCATATCCCATGTTTTGGGTTCAACCCTATACTCCACCTCTGATGCTTCCGACCCCTTTCCAGGTCACTCCTGTCAACTCCATCAACCACTATGTCAACTCCTGTTGCATTCCACTTATCTGCACCTCTGGCACACTCCTGCACCTCCAGGCTTTTATCCACCCTTTCTGTCTCCTCTAATTATGACTTCCTCTTTATGACTCCCTCTTACTCATTCTCTGTGACACCACCATTGCTAATTAGTTAACCTGTGTCTCACTTAGAAGCACAACTCTGGGCATTCATACATTCATCACAGCTCTGGACCATTTGTACCTCCATCTCAGTTCTGGCATACTTACCCCCATCTCCCATTACTTAGTCACTCGGACCTGTCACCTCCATATATAAACTTGTAGAGTATAGTGTCATACTCTAGTTTAAATATTGACTTGAATACCCCATGAACCTCTGATCTCTTTAATGGGTTGACTCCCAACTCCTCAGTCATTACCTAGGACATAGTTTGCACAAGGGTGCAGTGCTCCAACCTGAGTTGCTGAAGCTGCAGTCCCTAACCCCTCCGGTCAAGTCTGCCATGACCTCTGCTTATGTCCTCATCCTCTACTTTGTCCACCATTGAACTTTGCTGTCCATCTCTGGACATTGCCGTCCATCTCTGGACATTGCCGTCCATCTCTGGACATCATCATTCACCTTCAGACCTTGTTCCTTATTATCAGACTTGGTCAACCCCTAAGCAGACTTGTGCTCTAATGCCAAAACAGAGCATAGGACCTCTGAAGAAATCATAGTTCTCACAGTATGACATATTACTCTCAGAGTTTATATATGGAGGTGACAGGTCTAAATGACTAAGTAATGGGGGACAGGGGTAAGTGTTACAATTTTCCCCTTGTTCACCCTATCCATGTTACCCCCATACACTCCAATGTTAATGCAGAGACTAGTATCCAGTGTGGTCCTGGTCTCCTTGCTGGGAACAACAATGAGCAGGTCTCATACCCAAAGATGTCAGCATATAGAGGGAAGTCTTGCAGTAGATGCATCTAACTATGGAGGTTGGGTCTCACTCAGATGGGGCTGAGTGGTACTAGAAACTAGGCTGTATAGAGTAGAACTGGATGGGTTATACTAGTACATGCAGTGAGGTATATATAGGGAAGAGCAGAGTATGAAATGGGAGTGAGAGATCCTATTTTGGAAGGTGCTGTCCAACCACAATGAATCGAGAAAGGTTATATAAGCCACAAAAAGAGAATGGACCATGACAAAAAGAGATGGACACAGCCTAAGAAGTCAGAAAGGAAATATGGCTGTGTCACCACAACCAAAAGAAGATGGACCATACCACTTTAGGAATGGACCTAGACAAAACGGGAATGGATGTTAACATAATAGACAATGTATGTTAACATACCAGGGAATGAACCAAGAGTGTGGATCCATGTACTGTCTAAAGAGAAAATGGTGGAGACTGAACAAAGTCTGGAAAACAAAAGGGGGTGGGGCAGATAGGAGTAATGTGGATAGGGCGAACAAAGGGAAAATTGTAACACTCAACCCCTTTAGATGCCAACAATGTGCCTTTTTATTTTCCAGACTTCATTTAGTTTCCACTGTTTCCTCTTTAGACAGTGTATGGATCTGAACCCTTGGCTCATTCCCCATTATGTCAACATCCATTCCCTCTTTGTCTACATCCATTCCCAAAGTGGTATGGTCCATTCCCTTTTTGGTCATGGTGACACAATCTTATTTCCTTTCTGACCTCTAGAGTTGTGTCCATTCCCTTTTTGTCATGGTCCTTTCTCTTTTCATTGTGGATCACCTAACATTTCTCAATTCATCACAGACAGACAGCACCACTCCAAAAATGGGTTCTCTCATTCCCATTTCATACCCCACTCTCCCATGTATACCTCACTGCATGTACAGTAGTTTCCCATCTATTTCTATGCTATTCAGCCTAGTTTCTTGTACCACTTGGTCCTGTCTGAGTGAGACCCATCTTCCACAGTTAGACATGTCTACTATGAGACCCACCCTTCATACTCTGACATCTTTGGGTATGAGACTACTGCTTGTCATTGTTTTCCAGCAACAAGACCAGAACCCACTAGAGACTAGCCTTAGTGTTAACAGTAAGTGAGCTGGCACTATGATGGAGGTACAAGATGTCTGGAGTTGTGGTGGAAACACAAAATGTCCAGAGCTATGCTCCTAAGTGAGACATAGATAGTCAGAGAAGATGGAAAGGGTGGATTGAAGTCCAGACAGAGGTGTAGGCAAATGTGGAATGTGTCAGGAATCAACATAGTGGTTGGCAAAATTGACAGGAGTGGTCTGAAATGGACCAGAAATATCGGAGGTGGAGTATGGGATTGAACTTGAAATATGGAATATGACAATTATGCACCAATGCTGTTGCAAGAGCAATGCTTTCTGCAGCTGTGTGATAGTGCAGAATTTTGGGGTAGATGTTATGACTGCCTCGGGTAGGGGCAGAAGTAGACTTTCAAGGAGCAGCGCCAAGCGTCGATGACTTGCGCGAGAAGTAAAGTGTACCAAAGTATACCAAAGTGTGCCATAAGCACTTAGCATAACAAACCTTATATAAGTCCAGTGAAGTGTACCAGTTATTAGTGTAAATATTAATATTGGTAGTAAAGTGTACCAAAGTGTAGGATAAGTGCTCATTACCATAAGAAAGTGTAGGATTGCTAGTTCTTACTGTTCATTACCATAACAAAGCATAGATAAGTCTAGTAAAGTGTACAAAAGTGTATCATTTCTGCTTATTAGCATAACAGCCATAGTCAAGTGTAGCATTGTTAATCCTGGGATTGTTGCTCATTGTTTGTTAATGTTTCTTTTCTCTACATTTGTATAGCCTTTATTGCTAGTTGATTACTGTCAGATTGTTAATCATCAGTAGTGGTTGGTAGTCAAAGTGTACATTTGGTAGATTAGTAGTGGTGGTGGTAATGGTACTAGCTTGGTCATTGTCAAATATAGCATCAGGTCAGGGTCTATGAAATTTTGCATTCATTTTATTTTATATTTGAGCATATTTGTATAGAATTATGCTTTATTTGTATATTAGAATTGTTTGTCAATTGTGTTTGTATTTGTATGTATTTATTTGTATCAGATTATATTAGAGTTGTTTGTATTTATATATTTTTATCTGAGTTGAAGACACCAAGCAAGCAGAGTGAGCATAGGCTGGTTGTGCACAGGGGGATTGCCAAATGGCTGACAAGTGCTGTGTGAATGTTGGGCACTCTTGTCACACTCACATCCATTCACATTCACTTGTGAATTATTGTGTGAACTGCATGCTATGTATGTTGACCTTGTGATCCAGCATTAACCTAGTCTCAAGGGTGGTACTCATGAAGAGACACAGCAACCTTGTAATAGAATCTTATGCTTGCAAACCATGACAGCATGGAAAAGGGTCTTAAGCATCAGAGAGAACACTTGGTGAAGGGGTCTCAGACAGTTGGGACTATCTGGTGCTAGAATCACAGGTATATTTGTGTAGTTCTAGTTAAGGAGATACAATACAGGGGAGCAAGCTTTATACATATAGGAAAAGGAAAGTAAATGAAGTGGAGGTACAATCAGAGGCTCAGAAGTAATAGTGCTAATCAGGAGAGGCTGTTCCTAACTAGAACAGAAAGAAGGAAAGACATACTGCAAAGGCAAGGCATTGCAGAACTCTGTCAGGAATGAAGGAGCAGAAGGAGAAACAGAGCTTCATATCTAGATCAAGAAAGAAGAGAAGCAATAAGCATAGCTGAGATATCATGAAGACAATGGGAAGGCAAATGGAATTGGATCAGGAATGGAAGTCAGATGTCTAGAAGGGAAATGCCACATTTGTTATGGCTGAGGCTCTAGACCACCAAGTGGAAAGGTGCTGAGTGGTGTATCACAACTTGAGTAGAAAAGAGACAAGGGGGGGTTCTAGAGAGCTAAGAACACATCTGATGCAAGATAGGGGAAAATTGTAACATTATTCCCTTCATACATCTGAGATACCAACTCAGAATGACTCATCACTACTCCATCCTTCAAGGATTCCTTGGGAGTCAAGTCCAAGGGAGCCAGAAGAGGGAAGTCATCTGGAGATGTGGGTGGTAGGGTTGAGGGTGGGATCAGCACACTCAAAGTGAGAGTGGCTGACTCCATTGCAATGGGGACAATGCTATTGAGGACATTGATACTAGGTGTGTCCAGAGGGCAAGTGAATATAGATGGGGCATCTGTATTGAGGGCAATAGGGTCGGAGATAGGAGGTCTCTCTATAGCTGAAACAGGCCCCTTGGTGATGGCAAAGTCAGCAAGGAGGGGTAGTGACCAGTTTGAAGGAAGGGCAATGACTGGGAGAGGTGGCAGAAGTGGATTCAGTGGGCCAAGCCATAGATAAAGGATGCTTTGAGTTGTGGTTATCTTCCAAATTTGAGCCATAAAGTCAACCATTATTGCTGAAAAGAAAGAAGGTTGCAAAATTGTGATGAAGGGGGAGTACTCTAGAGGTTTCTGGTGTATAAATGTAAACTACACTGATGCTGTTCTCAAGCCTAAGCTAGAGGAACAATGAACAGACAAAAAGAAAGGTGAGGTGAGTGTAAGACTTGTCCCAGGGGAGTTTGTGTTTAGTTTGTAAGAGTGTAGAGGGGTAGCACAGAACCATTGTTCATGTAGAAGAAAGTAGGAACAAGGCAGAAAACTGTGGACATATGAATCCAACCAACAATAGTGACCAGATATGAGTAAAAACAATGGCAATGAAAGAGACAATGAATGGAAAATTAAACTGAAGGGAAACCAGAGGATTGTGTCTAACAACTACAGAAGTTCTATATTTCAAGGTATACCCTAGACTTTGTTCTAATACAGACTATATGAAATAGTAAAAAAAAATGACAATGTAAAAAGCTGTTCACCCCTGCATGGGCACCAAAGGCACTGTAGAAGGAAAGGGACTACTCTACATGGTCTATACTCTCTCATAAGTTGCAATAAGGCTGTTCTAAGGAGTCTGGAAGTGGATACAAGAATCTGGAAATAATATACAGATGTGTATATGTGGATAGTGGCAGAAAACATGAATATGAATGTGAATAAATTGGAAATGTACAGAAATGAATGGTTGGCAGCAGAAATAGGATTGTCAGAGTGGGAATAACAGATGATCTAAAATATGGCTTTTCAACCACAAGGAATATTCATTTCTTACACTGGTGAAGAGGGGACAGGTGACTGAGGAGTAGTTCTGGTGCCAGAATATTCAAGAGGTTCTGAAGAGGACAATGAGGAATCAGAGGAGGTAGGGGGGGATGTGGTCAGGAGCATGGCAGCCCTCTAGATGGTGGATGCTGCTCTGTGGATGATCTCAATCAGAAGTTGCATGATAAGGAGATAGGTTCCACTGAGAGGAGCATTGAGAGGATGTTGCAGGTCTTGAGGAGAGTCACAACTGACATAGAGAGAAGGGCAGGGTGCAGGGCAAGCTGGGCTCAGATGATGTCATAGTGGCAATAGAGGATGATAAATTTCTGAATGAACCCTTGATAGGGATAAATGGGGAGATTCTTGAGAGTGATGGTGGAGGTAGCTCATTCAAGAATGTCCACAAGGAGGTTTCACTGAGCCTCAATAGAGAGTGTGAGAAGGAGGTGGTGGACTTGGACAGGGAGACTCATCAGCTTTTCTAAGAGGAGGTGAAAGGAGATCAACTTGTTTTAAAAGGAATAGGGAACAGAATTAATAGCAGAGGGAAAGCAGTCCAAAACCAGAATAAATTACAAAACAGGCAAGAAATCTAGTCCTGTGCTCATGCTGAAATGGAGCTTCAATGGAGTCAATTATCATCCATCAGTTCTTCTTCTTCCAATGTAGTCTATCCTTCTGGCACTAGATCCAGAGTGTCCCAGGTCTGGTCACCTCCCCATTGGTTTCATTTGTTGAATTTATACATAGAAGTCCAATAGAACTGGAGGCAGACAAGAGCCCACTTAAATTGGATCCCATCAATTGCCATGATAGAGACAATGGGGCAATTAAGTGAACAAAACACTCAAAAAAGCATATAAAGGGTGGCAAGAGTGAAGATGATGATAAGGTCAAAGTGTCCCTAAAAAATAGAGAACAAGATAGAAGTTTGCATAGTGGAAGTGGTATGAGAGAGAACTCTGATAGGTGTTAAGCCTTATAATGCACAAGGAGGGTCTGTCCATGGGTAAGGTTCGATTTAGATTCCCAAATATTTTTAGCCAAGGAGTATCCTTTCCAGGTGACAAGGAATTGTCAGTGGCAAGAAGAGCTGTGGTGGGCAAGAATTTTGTTATAATTTGCCCCTTGTTTGCTCCATCTGCATTACCTCTATCCACTCCAACCTCTATAGATGACAATTATGTGCCCTTTCATTTTCCAGACTTCATTCAGTTTCCACTGTTTCCTCTTTATAGAGCATGTGGATCCAAACCCTCAGCCCATTCCCTATTATGTCAATGTCTATTCTCTTTTCCACTAGGTCCATTCCCAAAGTGATATGGTCCATTCCCTTTTTGACATAGTCCTTTTCCTTTTGTTGTGGCTTACTGAACCATTCTCAATTCATCTTGAAAGAACAGCACCACTTCCAAAATGGGATCTCTCATTTCTATTTTGTATTTCACTCCCCCATATATTCCCTGCTGCATGTATAGTAGTTCTCCATCTAGTTCTACACTATCCAGCCTAGTTTTTTGGATATGAGACCACTGCTCATTGTTGTTCCCAGCAATGAGACCAGGACCTACTGGAGACTAGCCTCAGTGTTAACAAAAGAACTACCACCCTCTACCTTCAGTCTGGGCACCTCCATCCGACGATGACTACCTCTAATTTGATGAACCCATTGAAGTAGACCCCCCTCTTCCTCTTCCACCCACACCCACCAACATGTCTACTTCCTCCAATAAGCAGTCTGAGCTTAAAGCCAGATTGCCCAATAACTTGTCTGGGAAAGCTAAGGATGCTAATTGCTGGCTCCTTACCATGAAGGCCTATTTCACAATGAATATAACCCACTACTCCAATGATGCTGCCACCATTACCTTCCTCAATAAAATGAGCAAGGGGGAGGCATAGCCTTCTCTGAGGGATGGCTCATGAGGTTTGCCATTGAGAATATTGACAAGTCGAACAAAATGCTGGAGAAGTTGCTGGAGGACTTCAAGTGCATTTTCATTCCAAAGAACACCACTGCAAGGGCCCAAATGGCCTTGCACGACATTCATATGGAGGGAAAGCCCTTCCAAGGTAACTTTCATGCATTCTGCTTAGCTTTCAAGCTTGAGCCAGAATGAAGCACTGTCTCAGACTAGGATATTCTCAAGAACCTGGCCAAATGCACAGTGATGGAGCCACTTGTGTGGAGTATGACTGCCTTGCTGGACAAACCCTCCATAGTCTCTGGATGGCTTAACAAAGCTAGTCAATTCTACAATGCAGCTAATGGATGAAAATCCCTTCAAAAGGGGGGGCCATACATTCCCTCCACTTCCTCCTCTCCCTCTCCCTCCTGCAATCCCATGACTATGGATATTGATGCCATCCAACTCTCTCGGCCAACTGTGCCAAACATATATGAAGCAACAAATGCTTCATCTGTCACAAGGTCAGGTGCAGTATGTGTTAATGCAGAGACTAGTCTCCAGTGAAATATCCTCTCTAGCCGCTGGGAACGGCCTAAAGTAGGTCTCATATGATGACAACTTTGAAGTACAAAAGGAAAGGTCTCACAGTAGATGCGTCTGACTGTGGAAGATGGATCTCACTCAGACGGGGCCGAGTGGTACTAGAAACTAGGGTGTATAGCATAGAACTAGATAGGGAACTACTGTACATGCAGCTGGGTATATATAGGAAAGAGCGGAGTACAAAATGGAAGCAAGAGATCCCATTTTGGGAGATGCTGTTCAGACCACGATGAATCACGATGAATGGAGAAAGGTTACATAACCATAAGGAAAAGAGAATGGACCATATGAAAAGAGATGGACGCAGCCTAAGAAGTCAGAAAGGAAACATGGCTGCGTCACCACAACTGAAAGAAGATGGACCATACCGCTTTGGGAATGGACCTAGAGGAAAAGGGAATAGAGGTTAACATAATAGGGAATAGGCCGCATGTGCAGTGCCATGCACCATCTAGAAAGGAAACAGTGGAAACTGAATGAAGTCTGGAAAACGAAAGGACATATCCTCAGCATCTATAGGATTGGGGGCAGATAGGGTTAATGCGGATGGGGCAAACAAAGGGAAAATTGTAACAGTATGCAAAACCATCTCAGGAACTGTGGAAACACCCCTTTCCAACTTCATGGAACCCAACCCTGTGCCCACAACATTCACACCACCAAGACTTTTGAGTCTCCCACTCCCCCATCTTACTCTGTCTGGCCAAAAAAAATCTAATTCAGGAGTATCTCTGTACTCTGAATATCAACTGAGCCTATGCTCTCAAAACCTTGAAGTGTTAAGAACGCAAGCACTAGTCTCCAGTATGGAATCCTATCTAGCCACTGGGAATGGCCTCGAGTAGGTCTCGCTCAATGACAACGTCGAAGTGCAGAAGGAAAGTCTCACAGCAGATGCATCTGATTGCAGAATGGAAGGGTCTCACTCAGATGGGGGCAAGTGGTACTAGAAACTAGCATGTTAAGCATAGAACTAGATGGGGAATACAAGTACAGGCAGCTAGGTATATATAGGGAAGAGCAGAGTACGAAATGGGAGCGAGAGATCCCATTTTGGGAGGTGCTGTCCATCCATGACAAATCGAGAAAGGTTACATAACCACGACGAAAAGAGAATGAACCAAGATGAAAAGAGATGGACACAGCCTAAGAAGTCAGAAAGGAAATATGGCTGCACCTCCACGACCGAAAGAAGATGGACCATACTGCTTTGGGAATGGACCTATACAAAAAGGGAATGGACATTAACATAATAGGGAATGGGTGTTACGATACAGTATATGTGCGCCTCCGTTTTCCTTTTCTCTTCGCGTTTCTCTGTCTTCGCCCTCCCTGGATTGCTAACACCAGGTCGAGACGACTTCCTACTTCTCTTCAACCAAGATAGCTTTAGCATCGTCGCGTTACCTTAAACGCACTCCCCACGCCGTTCTCTTCCTCTTTCTCTATTGCCGGTAGGGGATATGCACTTATATCTGATTCACCTATCTACGGACAGCCTTCTCCTCTAAGCAGTTCTCTCGCACTGCTTACGTTTCCCCTAGTTACCATCGTGACTCACCTATTGTTCTATCTGCTTCTATGATGTTCTACCGATTAGTCATCCGCAGTAGTCCATTAGTACTTATACCGAGCTGCTTGTACTTTTCTCCTTATTCTTGATCTGCGCAATACAATGTTCATTGTACGCTCTCAAGTCTCTCCTCGACCTCAGTCTCGTCCGACTTGAGGAACTCTTGACCTTGACCCCTTTGACTTGTCTTCTGTCGTAGCTTTGTTCTATCGAGGACGTTGTGTCTCTTCGTGAGTACCTCCCTCGAGACAAACAGAGTACGCTCTACGTACAGTGTACGTTTCGCGTAACAATGGGCTGTGTGTGCAGTTCCATATGCCATCTAGAAAGGAAACAGTGGAAACTGAATGAAATCTGGAAAACGAAAGGACAGGTCCTCAGCATCTATAGGGGTTGGGGCAGATAGGGGTAACGCAGATGGGGCGAACGAGGGGAAAATTGTAACATTACCCCCTTCATACTCCTGAGGTACCACCTCAGAATGTCCCAGAACTTCCACTATCATCACTATCTCCTCCGGAGAGAAGTCCGGTAGGGGTGAACCATCCGGAAGGAGCGGTGAAGGGACGAGTCCGTCCAGGTTTGTTGCACTCGTAGAGGGAGTGGCTGATGGTACTGCAGTTAGGGCAGTGTCGCATAGGGCAACGGCACTGAGCATGTCCAGGGGAGAAGACCTCACAGAAAGGGCATCTGTACTGGGGGCAGTTGGGACGGATGTGGTCGGTGGAGTCGCAAGTGTAACAAAGCTGTCCCCATCGTTGGCATTGGTGACGACGTCGAGGAGGTGGGACATGGAGTCCGTTGGGAAGGGGAGTCGAGGGAGTGGGTGTGCTAGGGGTAACTGGGGAAGCTGTTCCGGTACGAGGACTAGAAGGCCTTCTGTCACCGATAGTTCCCACAAGGGGTCCATCGTTGTTAGATCCAGCACTGAAAACGAAGACAGTGGCATATTGTTGGCAGAGGGGGTGAGCCTGTGTGGAAGTGGGTGGAGTGGGAGGGGGAGAAGATGGGGCAGTCCAAGTTCCAGGGAGTTCTGGAGGTCCTGGAGTGGAGGGGACGGTGGATGAAACCAGAGATACCGGCCGTCTGGTCCTCTGGGGCGGCAAAAGGAGGATGATGGGGATGGCTCGACGGAGAAGATCCTCTGGTAGTTGGATAATGAGGTTGAGGATCCCCACCGAGTGGAGGGTGTTGAGGACGATGTTCCATGTCTCGAAGAGTGTGGCAATCTCCTTGGATAGGGGGTTGGGGCTCTCCGCGATCTTCCCTCTAGCGATAGCATAGTATCGGTAGAGGGTGATGAGTTGGTGGACGTAGGAGGCATGCAGGTAGGCAGGGAGTCCCTCAAGAGCGAGGACGCATGAGGGTTTTTCGAGGAATTCCACAATAAAAGTCCTCTGGTTGAAGGTGGGGAGGTGTTGGAGGAGGATGAGGAGGATGTAGGCATAGGACATATTGGGTGAGGTTCAAATAGGTGGGGGGTCATCCTTAAAAGGAGCCTGGATTGAAACTCAGTCCTTGACAAAAAGGTCAAGGTCCAGGACAAAAAGGGATGGTTATTACAAAACAGGGTGGGAAACTAGTCCCATCCCCATAAAAGGAATGAATGGGTTAGGCCCCCAAATCGTCCATCAAGTCTTCTTCAGCTAGTTGTGCCTGTTCCTTGGGACCGAGGTCCGGAGGATCCCAGGATTGGATGCCACCCCAAGCATTGGTCTCGTCGAATTTGTACATAGAAGTTCAATAGGACTGGGGGCAGACGAGCGCCCACTTAAATCAGATCCCGCCGATTGCCATAACAGAGACGACAGAGCAATTAAGTGAATGAAACATAATAAAGAGTACGTAGGTGATGGTAAGGGCAAGAATGGTAACGAGGTCAGTGTGACCCAGGGAGATGGAGAAGGAGAGCTGCATAATGGGTTGGATGGTGGTGAGCAAAGAGAAAGGGCTCAGTTGGGGAAATCAGAAGGGAAGCGAGCCTTATAAGCCACGAGGGTGGTCCGTGCATGTGTTATGTTGGCTTTGGGTTCCCAGGTGTTTTTGGCCGAAGAGTAGCCTTTCCACAAGATGAGGAACTGTCAGCGGTGAGCAGCTCCTTGGTGGGCGAGGATTTGATCAACTTCATATCCCCCTTCTCCAGCAATCAGATCGGGAGGAGGGTTAAGGAAATTGGGGCCGTGTTCCACAGTTTCTCTATAAGGGGAAAGAAGGGAAGCATGGAAGACATCATGTATCTTCCACGTTGGGGGAAGTTTTAGCTAGTAGGCAGTGCGGGAGATCACTTGAGTTATCTCAAAGGGACCTAGTCACTTTTGGGCGAGCTTCTTTGATGGAAGCTGCAGTTGGAGATTCTTGGATTCCAGCCAAACCTTATCGCCTAGTTTCCAGGGCTTAAAGTTGGAGGAGATACAT
>JBBPOF010000642.1:0-19224 GCA_038091315.1 Porphyrellus cyaneotinctus | reverse complement strand
CACGAATTCTCCCAATATAACGTTAGTTTGCCAGCGATATGACCGCGATAGTGCTTTTTTCGAAACGCGGTCCTCGTATGATCCGCCGAAGTAAGTCATGCCCCCTTGCGTCTGAAATACGAATCGGCGATGGCGTGATTTAGTGCGCCCACGGGCGTACCGAACAAACCAAGTTTGTTGGGGCTGTCAACGACCTGACCCCTAAGTATGTGCTGTGCCCCATTTGTGACGGCACGCATCAGCTCAAACATGTCGGATCATCTGGCGATAAGATGTTACAGGTCCACGTTGCAACTTGCTGTAGATGCACAAGCAATCCTTGTCTGGCGGGACTCGTGTATCGATGAATTCAAGTTCAGAAAGAAGATATGACACGAGGTGGGGATAGAGATCATCTTGAGAAAACAAACCCAAACCAATCCGAGATTCGTCGTAGAGAAGCTCGATGGACAGGTAGATAAAGGGGCGCACTCGCCTTCATAGTCCCTCCTGACGACGCCCATTCACCCGAACCCGAGATGAAATCCACGTCCGCTAACTCTACCCTTGGTGTCAGTGAAATGAAGCACGATGAGCATTATTATTTTCGCGACGGAAACGTCGATTTCCTGGTGAGCGCTTGCTGCCGATTTCATGTCAGGTCGTGCTGATACTGAGCAAAAACGTAGGTCGAGAATACAATCTTCCGATTGCATAAGCTATTTTTCGTCCGCGAGTCAGCCTACTTTCGCAACCTTCTGGCCGCTCCCACTGGCAGCGAAGTAGAGGATGGCTTAGCGAGAGGGCAATATCGGATTGACGATGCGAGTCGCGAAGAGTTTGCTAATTTTATCTGGGTATGGTACAATCCGTGAGTTGCGATAACAGTTGCGGTAGCTTCGGGCAGCGGTACTGACTCCACTCACCGAGACAATACACATATTCCAAGCAGGCCAAAAGCAAATGGCTCACAATACTAAAGCTCGCAGATATGTGGGGATTCGCGGAAATCAAGAAACTCGCCGTCCGTCAGCTCGAAAAGATGAAGTTCGACCCCGTCGAGAAGATTGTTACGTACAAAAAATTCTCTGTCGACGATGCGATGTTGCTGTCATCCTACGTGTTGTTGTGCACGAGGAGAACACTTGCTTCGCCTGAGGAGGCAGAGATGCTTAAAATGGATACGATTCTCAAGCTCGCCAGTGCGCGAGAACAGGCAATCATCAATGCGTCGGAAGGTGGATACAAGACGCCGACGACCGAAAGCCTTCCCAGCGATATCGTCAACGCAGTTGTTGCTGACCTGTTCGGGTTGACCTACCACTCGAACGACCTGACCGTCCAAATGGTGGGTCAAACCCGGAACAGTTCGGACGATGTCCCAGTGGAGAAAGATGTCATCACTGTGAAGGAACCATCCACTGACAAGAAGGGGAAAGGAAAGGCATCCCAACTTCAAGAGTCACAGCAACCGCGAACGGCGCTCACCACGGTGAGTCAAACCAACTTTCGTGCGACAGTTACACGCTCACGAATATATTCAGAATGGCGTTGGTGCTAAGGTTCGTCACAGTGTGATCCCAGATATCCTTTTCATCAAATGGCTCATCGGACCTAAATGTAGGGTAAACAGAAGTCGTCTTAGGACTGTCATGCTGTTTGCTCGATTCGCCGGGCTTTTTTTTGGTGGATTCTTGTTCGTTTGCTGTAAGTTCGCGGATGACGTTCATCTCTTGAGTCGTATGTGTAGTTGTGTGTGTATCGCCATGGCCAGAAGGTGTAGTAAACCTCCGTAACATTGTCGAGTTCGAGACACATTAAGTTACTTAGCAGTCAAAATTGATTTTGCTTGGCCGCAAACGACCGATTACATAAACAACACAGGGCTTATAAAGGGGCCCCTTTTCCACTGAAATCACCCCCTTTCCCTGAATTCGCACCGTGACGATGGTGCAGACAAGATTAGCTGCAAAGAGAATCAAGTCTTCGCATGTATCTGGCGATCGCGACCATAACACTCTCCAGGAGGATCGTGCCACCAATCTTGCTTTGGAAGATGGCGTCCCCGTCCCTGTTAAAACCCCCGGGCCTCGCCGAGCTGATGCGGCTCCAGCGGCTTCAGCGAAGCGGCGTCGTGGCAAGCCAGGCGAACTATGCCAACTGAATCTTGATGTTCTGTTCCTTGTGCGTGTGCACTTCCTCTTCTATCCCCAGCCATTTGCTGACTGGTACTATTAGATTGCTGCATACATCCACCCCATAGACCTCCTGAATCTTGCACGCACGTGCAGATCTCTTAGAGAGCTCTTGATGGATAGATCTTCCGCATTCGTATGGAAAACCACTTTTCGGCATGTCAAAGGCCTGCCTTCCTGTCCAGCCGACCTGACTGAACCTGAGTATGCGAATCTCGTATTTTATGCGCGTTGCCATGTACGTCCAGATTACATATATGGTTCTAAACCTCTGAGATGTCTGGCAGGGTTGTGGAAAATATACGGCGACTATTCTCTGGGGCGTGCGCCGCAGGTATTGTCCGGGATGCAAAATAAGGCGGTAAGATCTTCCATATGTCCCAAGGCAGATAAGTTCACAAAACCAGGCTTCGCCGTCTTTCCTCATGTAATGCGGTCATCCGAGAGAACGGCATCTTGGCCGCAGAACATATCACTATTAAGAAAGGTCCGTGGCACTGTTGTTTCACACATGACACTTCTACACCACAGGCGCAGAAGCTTCTATTCGGGTTGATAGGGACCAGGTCGCCTCATTTATGCATGAGTATAACCAGTCACCCGACAAGAAAATATTTATATTTGAGAAGCAGAAGGAGCGCAGCATTATTCTCAAGGTTTGCTCGTTGCCTCCCTCTCACCTACTGTCTTTTTGACTGGCTTTCAACAGCACGCGAAAAAGTGCGAAGCTTGGCAGAAAAAGAGGGATTTAGAACGCAAGAGAGACTGGAAAAAGCTTCAGGAGGAGCGACGTCGATGGTTTGCGCCTTTCCTGATAATTTGATTCCTAAATTGAATTGGCGTAGCATGTTTCAGCGTCTCGAGCGGCACGGGTATTCACGCGAGATCAATTATTTTGGTGCTACTCACATTCAACGGACCCGCGAGTCCGACTTCAGGACCTCTAGGCCACTCACGGATAAAGGTTAGGTCCTATCAATGCATTTCCTTTTGAACTCGTGGTGAGTCTTGACATGTTAGAATGGGAGAAAATATTGCCCGCATGGGTCACAATCATGAATAACTTTCGGTCGCAAAGGCTACAAAATCAAGTTTACGGACCGCGTCGACAGGAATTGGTGCTTGCATACAACGAATATGTTAGACATCCGTCAGCGGATACACCAACATTCGATCTTCTTCCGCATGTGGCAGATCTCGCCCGGTTTCCCCCTTTTAGGGATATCATCCATACCTCCGAGGATATTCGGGTGAATCAAAATTCATTCGAATTTGCATTTACACAGTTACCTGGGCTGGTTTCCGAGTGGAAAAAGCAACTTTACACTGAACTCGCTGAATTGATGAAAATTCCTCTCAAGTTGTCAAATTCCTCTAGTTCTCAGGTTCCACCACCAAGCAGTACATCGCGCGCAGAATCATTAAATGCAGACCTGGACAAACTACGCTTAGCTTGCGCTCTATTTCAAACAGCCGACGCTGGTGTGTTTACTTATCCCGAGGTATTTTCGGTTTCCATGCTCGATCGGCACCAGTACAATCGCAAAGACGACCTGGAAGGTCTTGGGTCTATTTCGAATCGATTCGACATCCATTTTTTGGAGGAAGCACCGTACATTGTCCATGCATGTGGATTAGATCCAAACGTAGCCACGGTGGCCGACATGGACTACCGTAATGCCCGACTGAAGTGTCTGGCTTGCGAAGGATGTACTCTCGTTATGAACTGGAGGCATGCGGTATGACTCCCTTGTTATCCAGGGGAGAAAGCGCTGAGCACTGGGTGTTGAACAACAGATGTGGCATGCTCATTCTTCTCATCAAGGCTCTCGTACGCTACCGCGTCTCTCCAAATTACCGCGCTGGCAACCTGTCAGTGACGAGTATATTGATGCGATCCAGACTATCGAGCAGTCCATCAAGGGGGGTACATATTCTGGCTTCGTGCGATGTCTGTTTTGCAGACCTACTGTAAGGGATGTGATAAAGAACATGCATGAATTTGTATGTCACCTATACAAATTGTGAGTAAATCCACGGTCGTCTTCGTATATGCATGGTGACTGGCACTGATCCCAACAAACAGTCACAATGTGAGGGTGGAGAGCCGCGAGGTCAAAGAAGGGGAACACTATGCACCTGTCGGTATATTCAACTCCCCATCAGTAGCTGTGGAAATGGTTGAAGAAGGCGACCATATTACATTCAGGGTGCCACCGAAGTAATGATGATGAACGACTGGGACCAGAAGAGCATATTGTCGCGGAAAGTGTGGTTGAAGGTATGATCATTGTACCGTACTGTACAAGATTTCGTTTTGGCATCATAATACAAGTTTCTCCGGTATGTAAGTTGTGAGGGACCTAGGAGAAATAGAAATTGGGTTGATAATATTTCGTCAGGCCCAGGATTAGTGATGAATTGTCGATTGCATGACACCCCTTTGGATTCGGACATCTTGTCGTTGTTGAGATGCACTACATTGTCGTTTACAGGTCACTCGAAACATGCTGCGGTCCGGACATACGGGCGCATACACGAAAGCTGTTCTTTTTCAAAGACTGCGCGAGCATACAGTCCCGGTCAGGGGCACATCAGCAGCACAGCCACCGTAAGATGAGTTACGCGATGCTTACGCCGTCCCCTGTACCCAAACTTCTTGCAATGGTACAACCAAGATCAATTGTGTACAGCAGTGTGGCAGGTCAAGTCTACGACAACCACGGAGTATTACTGGAAAGCGCTGTCCAAATTACCCTAGAAGGAGGTGCGCCCAGAAAGCGCCAGCGAGATGGCCCAATGCCACCCAAGAAGCGTCGTCGAGGAGAGCAGAGAGGGTTATGCCGTCTGAATCTCGACGAGCTGTACATCGTGCGCAGATTTCCTTCATGTCTCGACCGTTTTTCTAACCATGTGTCAACGATAGATTTTCGCATACATTTATCCCATGGACCTCCTGAACCTTGCACGTACATGCAAATCTCTCCGAGAACTCTTGATGCACAAGTCGTCAGCGTTTCTCTGGAAGACTGCTCTCCGCCAAGTAGAGGGCCTTCCCGATTGCCCTCCAGACTTGGCCGAACCGGAATACGCGAATCTCGTGTTCTCCACCTGTTGCCACGTGAGTACCAACTGATCGAATGGTTTGAGACCTGAGGTGTAATATAGGGCTGTGATAAACCGGCAAAAACTGTTCTCTGGAACATTCGCCGCAGGTACTGCCCAGCGTGCAAAGTTGAACGGTATGATGCTACATAGTGTGGATGTCTCGGCAGGGTCTCCATCAAGTTCACGCGCATTATTAGGCTTCTCCCTCTGCGGTTTTGCGATAAGATCATCCGCGAGAACAATGTTCTGCCCCACGATCGACTCACAGTAGGGAAAGGTATGTCGTGCTGCCATCAAATCTAATATAGTTCACAACCACTTCTCAGGATCCGGACAGTGGGTTGACAGGGACCAGATGAACTCCTTTGTGCACGATTATCTCTGGTCCTCCGACCAGACACAGTTCTTGAACGAGAAACGCGAACAGCGCCAGATCATATTCTCGGTCTGATCGGTCGATCCTCTCGTTTGGCCAGTCGTCTAATTAGTCTCAACAGCACGCACAGAAATGTGAATATTGGCAACAACAGAAAGGGCGAGTACACAGATTTGATCTGGAAGTACTACGCCAAGAGCGACAAACGAGGTCAGCCCTTCCCCTTCAATAAACACAGCTGATATACAATTAATGTAGCTTTTTCGAGCGCCTCAGGCAATGTGGTTATGGACCTGATATTGCCTCCTTCCGAAGCCATCTCATCGAAAAATGTCACAAATTCACTTCCAAGAAATACAAGCCTCTGACCGACGCTGGTTAGCTTTCACAAGACGAATCTGATGTGGACTGGATCTGATCAGAGATATTTTAGAATGGAATGGGGTATGGCCAAAGTGGTCTGAGATCATGAACGACCTCCGGTCCCTGCGACTGGAGAGGATTGTTTACCCACAGCGCCGAGCCTCATTGGTATCTGAATACAATAGATACGTGATACACCCATCAGATTTACCATTTGAACTGCTTCCACACGTGGCCGACCTCGCCCGTTTCCCCCCCTTTAGAGATATCATTGAGACTCCCCAGGATATCCAGATGAATGACAAGCCATTTACATCCGCATTTGCACAACTGCCTATGCTAGTTGACGAGTGGATGAAGAAGCTCAAATCTGAGATTGCTGGGCGGACGATGTTTTCGGTGATCAAGACAAGGCGCCGGGTAGGTCTAGCCACACAACATCATCCTCTCAAGCGGACATGGGAAATTTACATCTAGCTTGCGCCGTATTCCGCGTAGATGTCACCGGCGCCTTCTCTTATCCCGAAGTACTTTCAGTTTCAATGCGTAATGACGTGATGTTTACCACTCGTGAAACAAACTGGGGCGTTATCGCTAGCGGAGTCATACCTGGACTACAATTCTTGGAGGAAGCCCCCTATATCATCCATGCATGCGGACTCGATCCAAATATAACGACTGTATACGATATGGATCGCCGAAACGCTCGACTGCGGTGCCTGTGCTGTGCCGGACGTACTCTTGTTATGAACTGGAGGCATGCAGTGCGTCCTCTCTTGCTTGGTGCACTGACCATTGAATATTGAATCCTGAATGCTAGATTTGGCATGCTTGCTTCTATCACTGCATTAACATCGGGCTAGCGCCTCTTTCCGAGTCGCCACGTTGGCAGCTTGTCGGCGATGAGTACATTGACATGATTCAGATTGTCGAACAGTCCGTACAGAGGGTATTCTCTCCGGATTGGACGCGATGCCTAATATGCCGGCCTTGCGTTGGAGATGCAATGCTGTATGTCCATGCCGTACATCACCTCGCCGAGTTGTGAGCATCGTTGTTCTCACCAAAAAAAAGGTTGGTACTGACCACAGGAAACACGAACGCAGGCACAACTTGTCAAAGGATGAAATCAAAGAGGGGACACACTATAAACTGATGGGCATACGTGACATTTGCGTGGTGGAGATGGTCCAAGTAGGAGAGCAAGTGACCTTCAGGGTGCTTGAAGAATGATCGGGTTTCGTGTCATCCTAACAGGGGGGTGATCGTATGATAAGTGCCATAGTAAGGGTTATTGCAGAAGCCTGTTTGTATTTCTGTCATTCTGTACTCATTTATAATAGTCTTGCGAGGTTCAGCTTGGAAAGACCCACTTGTCAATGGTAAGCCATCGGGATTGTTTGTGCCTATGTACTACCCCAACAAGTGGTGGAACATGTACATGTTTCACATAAACCTCACCACTGAAATCCGAATTTATTCACAAAGCAATAGATCCGAGTTACAAACCCCAAAATTGGCACAATCTGATAAAATATGCCATCTGGTTTGATAACTCACTTGTATGCGTATACATCGCTATCCTCCCTTGCCAATTGCACCAATGTGCTAGCTGTTTGGAAATATGAATTCAATTTGTAGTGCATGATACACTCCGCTTTGGGACGCTTTGCAAAAATAGGTATCAAATCAGATCCCATTTTTCTGAAAAACACATTCAAATTGTTCAATTCCATAAAGAGTATATGTATATTAATATTGTATCTATAACCGTGGAAATTTACGACGATTACGCTACTGACTGCTTATTCATCCTGCGAACCTGACCTTGTGCGAGCAATTAATTTCTCACACTCTCAATTGGAGGGTAGACTGGCAGCCAAGTGGAATTGCAAGGTAGGGACAGATCACGGGCATTCATCACAGCGGTTTGCAGCAGGCACTGGGCACCATTAATGAACCACTTACCAAGGCGAGAAATGAGATTGGAGACAAACCCAAACAGATATGCCAGTCCACACAACATGGCAACCATGGAGGTTAGTGTTTGACTCACCTGCTTTGAAATCGGTGTGAGGAGAAGAAAGGATGAAAGTTGTTTGATCCACCAATGAACCTTTAAGCAAAGAGGATAAGCATGATCGGTCCGATATCTATAAAGGCGCATCTTGCGCCACTATGCTGTCACAGGGAACTGTGACTGTGCAGGCCATGCCAAAATGAGACACAGTAGGCTGTGCAAGGGCGTGCGTGTGACTCGGATCCGGGTAAGACAACCGCTTGATGCATGGACCCCGGACACTGGCAAACACAAAGGCCTAATTTGGGACACTATATGGTTGGAATAGAGTCTGCAATAGCGAGTAATATATGTGGTATTTTGCAAGGCAATTACAATCAGACGAGTAATGTCCAGAGCTCAAATCATTCGCGAATCATCTTGCACGAGGGTTACAATTCACTTAGAACTATGCAGATGAAAACGAGTGTAATGGAATTTGCTGATTGAGATCTAATTGAAGTGCGGCATTGAAGAATTTTGGAGCTTATCTGGCATTCAAACAAGAACATAGCATGATATCTTGGTCTCAGTAGTGCTGTGCATCAACGTTTCAACGCTAAAGTCACTGATCTACGCACTCAGAATTCCTTCGGAACTCAATGCCCTCTCGTTTGCTATGTCTACTGGCAACCCGCTCGGTTTTCTGTTCACGAAATAAGCGGGATCCTTTTTAGGTTTGAACGGTTTTTCCGGGCTTCCATACTAAAGCCCCGTTTGAATGGTCCCAAGCCTCGCAGTGGCGGAAAGCGACAAACTATCGCCTCAGTACGACGCACCTGACGCCTATATGGGCTGGCAATCGGTCTGTTTCCTCAGTTTGGCATGGACCAAGTCGTCTCTCAGGCTTAGCACTGTGCACTGCAACAAGTTTCAGACATGATACGAAACACTCCCGCCAATGCAAAGTGAACTGTACTCTCAAGGAAAGTTCTCAAGTATAATTTGCTGTGCCACTGCCTCTAACAATGTAACAACAGGAGCGAACCATCCAATGTCGTCGCTATTTGTGACGACCGACATGTATCTTCGTTGAGGGTAAGCTAGTAGGACGCCCTGGGAAAGAACTGAAACCGTTGGAACCGTTCAAAGTTCCGTGAAGCCTGAACCTTTTTACAAAGATCATCACACTCCACGGCGACATGGTGCGATCACACCTGCTGTTGGGGCGACTCCTTGTGGTTACGAAACTACTACTCCGCCAGCGTCCCTACTTTTCCCACAACTCATCCCTAGGGGGACATAGTCACAAGACGTCGAGGCGTCCCTGTTTGAGCGGCTATTGATCGCGGGTTGCATGCGATCTGATTCAACTGGGGTCAAGCTTTGGAACCTGTCACGTGATTGTGATCTGCTTCCGAGCGTTGATCAGGTTATCTCCGAAATCATCAGAAAAGCCAAGTAAAACCTCCGATATTTCTAACCCCCCGACACTGGGGCATGCGGAGTCAAATGGTATGGTCCTTGTCCAGTTACCAGGGATTGTTCAGCTGAAACGTGTGTTTACTCGTAATTTCCGGCGTGAGCAGGTTGCGGGACCCGTGGAGCGTGTTGTGTCTCCCGGGCCGCGTCCCGCGCTGAGCGGTGATCGCTCCTAAGGCCCGAATGATCTGTAGATTGCGGAGCTCCATGAGGTATCTGATGTACCTCTCGTACTAGAGGCCCAGAAGCGGGCCGTGCTGGTATAAAAATCTGGATCCTCATCCGTTTTTGTCCACCATCATGTCGCAGTCCCACAACAGCACGCAGAAGGAGTTATTCCAGCAAGACGTCGATGTGCAAGAGTCAACTATTGCGCACACAACCACTACAGACGAGGGCCGCAGAACCGACCAGCTTCTCGACCAGCACCAAACGTGAGTATACCACTAGAATGTGACCTCCGTTTACCACCGTATCGTCTAGATACGAGTTCGGTGGCCCATGGGGTGTCACAGCTATGATGATCGGCTTCCCTATGTTGATGTATTACCTCTGGATGTGCCTTTGGTTCTATGACGGGGAACTTGTTGCGCCTATTTCTGTAGATGACATTGTTCCCTTCCTGCACCGGATGTGGGTCCATGTTCGCGATGTAAGTCCTCTACGTGTCTCGGACCGATGGTAGTTGGTGACATCTTTCCAGGATGCCAGCCCGAATACCTATGCCTGGAAGGTTTATAGTGGACTCATAGTCTATCAACTCTTCCTTGCTTGGGTCGTACCAGGGTACCGGCAGCAAGGACTTCCGGTCCCATCGCTTGGTTACAAGACGCTGATGTATAACTGCAACGCTCTCTGGTCGATCTATATTACGATGATCACTGCTGCCCTGCTCCATTACTATGACATTTTCCGGCTCACAGATCTCATCAACAACTACGGCCATATCATGTCAGTTGCGATGATTTACGGCTTCGCGGTCTCCTTTGGTATCTATTTCCTCACGGTCGCAACTGGTAATCAAATCCGCATGTCTGGCAATTTCATTTATGACGTCTTTATGGGTGCCTGCTTGAACCCTCGCATCGGCCCTATTGATCTCAAGATGTGGGCTGACGTTCGCATCCCTTGGGTCATTGTCTTCTTCATGACTGTCTCCGGTGGTTGCCATCAATATGAACAACATGGATACATCACTCCAGTAAGTCCCGGCTCATTCCGTGGAATTTGTCGTTAACCAGTTCGGTCAGAACATGGCCTTCATGATTCTGGCTACCTGGCTTTATCTGAATGCTTGGTGCGTAAGCTCGACTTCGTGGGCGGCCTTTTCTCAACGACTCGTGCACAGTGGAAAAGGAGAAGAATGTATTCCTCAAACTTGGGATATCTTCCACGAAAAGCTTGGCTTCATGTTTATTTTCTGGAATTTCGCCGGTATCCCATTCGTACGCCTTGGTTGACCCTGATATGAAGCTCTACCCACTGACCCTCGCTTTAGACATATGCGTATTCTGTCGTATACATGGCCACACATGACCCTTCCAAGTACCAATTCTCTATGGCAACTTACGTCTTGCTATTCACTACACTCCTCACCGCATACTACGTGTAAGCCTTCTACTCATCTGAGCGGATGCCACTGTGACCGACTATGCAATTCCGCAGCTGGGACAGCGCTATGGCACAGAAAAGTCATTTCAAGATGCAGAAACAAGGCGTCACCAAGTTCCGCAACACATTTCCTCAGCTGCCCTGGAGTACCCTGAAGAATCCAGAGTTCATCCAGACTGCCCATGGGTACGATCACCAGTTTATCTCACTTGATCTATTCCGCCTGAGGTCGTACGCAGCAACTGCCTCTTAATTGATGGTTGGTGGAGGTACTCTCGAAAACCTGTACGTCTTCCATCGTGTATCACCTTGCACCACCTTGTTTTGACGTATTCTAGAACTACGTCGCCGACTGGATCATGTCCTTCTGTTGGGGTGCGGTTATCGGAAGGGCAAGTATCATCCCATATTTCTATTGCGCCTTCTTCATCGCTGTTCTCGTTCACCGCTGTGGCCGTGACTTTGAACGCTGCTCCATCAAGTACGGGAAAGACTGGGAACGCTACTGTTCCATCGTGAAGTACAAGTTTATACCTGGAATTCACTAGCATTTTGATATTATCTCGACAACCTTGATGTAAATGATATCCCGTTTACTGACAACGTGTCGACTTCAGTTATCGTGCTAATTTTGCCAAGTCGGACCCAGATCTGACCATGATTATGACCGCACTGCCAACATATGCTGTACGTATGTAGACTATTCATGGGACAAGGTTCGTCCTCGTTTGGCATCTTGCTGTGTAGCCAGTACTTGTGCCAGCGCATGGGCTGCGGAAAGAGTTAGAATAGATGTGGTAGAACTCGGAGTGTAGGACATGGAAGGAGCGTTATCAATAACTTACAGAGAATGTGAGGGCAATGTATGTGGGCACTCGACCACATGGAAGCGTCAACGGGTGGGACAGGAAATGAAGTTTTCCATTGCGAAAGAATGTTGTGGCAGCACCAGCGCTGTCAGTTCTACTGCAGATGGAATGGGCACAGCGGAGGTGCGTTTTCTTGAGGCACTCGCTGCCAGTGAATCATGATTTTCTGCCACGTGGCTCTTAATCGCCTTGGATCGTGTGACGGTACGTGAGAGAGCGCTGGCCAGAGCGATAAGATCGTCCTTGAGTACTTGAGTTGCCAGCACTACTAGTGATTGAAGTGGCAGTGGCAGGCTGCAGAGTTGATGTTCCATATTAAGAAGTCATGGGAATTTGATACTTTAACTTTCTGCCAACTGATGACCGTTCAACTTCACGATCTCGTGCATTGTGGAGTACGAGGAAAAGAAGATACATTGAGAGCTTAGTAAAAGTGTTGTTGTTTGCGTAGTGCCGAATGGGGGTAGGTGCCAAAAGGGTAAGCGATAGTATTGATACGCAGCTTTGCTGGACTCGGAATAGCCATCCCCCTGACTGTGCACCATTTGCTCCGATAAAGCACTTGTGGGTCCGCGTTGCTGTAAACATTGACAGCACCTTGATCACGCCATCACCGCCTCCTTGCTGCGTGTGGACGACGGGCTGATAGAACTGAATAGAGCCAGAAGCCCTTTTGTTCGAGTTGAGCGCGGGTCCACGCGAAGAGGGTGCCTCACAGGATGCGCCCTCAATGGTGACATGAAGACCCTTGTCCTGATGGATCTCTTGGGTATAGATAACATCAAGTTCGAACACGTCCCTACTACATCCTATCCCCTCTACTTCAGCCATGAGTGGCGGCCTCGGTCGAGTCACCAAACACCCCAATTACTATCTGAGCGATGGAAACGTCTCGTTTTTGGTAGGTCTCGCTAGTCCAGCGTCACCCTTGATCCTTCGGCTGATCAGCACATATGTGACGGTTGGACGCTCAGACGGGCGATACCTTGTTCAAGGTCCACCGATCATTCTTTGAACGCGAGTCCCTGCTCTTTCGCGATCTATTTGCACGCGCTGCCAGGGAGGATCCGCAATCAGGCACCGACGTGCACCCGTTTACCCTCGATATCAAACCCGGTCAGTTCGCCCAGTTCTTATGGGTTTGGTATGATAGGTGAGCGGCTCGCTCGGACGTCGTCGGGTCATCAGTTCATAGCTTGATCGGTCAGGAAGTACTCCTATCGGCAGCAAACTAAGGCGGGTTGGACTACAATTCTTTTGCTCTCCACGCGCTGGGAGTTCCCAAAGATCAAAGAGCTCGCCATTCGAGAGCTTGACGTCTTTGGACTCTCGCCCGCCGAGAGAATTTCAATTTACAATGAACATGGTGTAAACGACGATCGTCTCCTCAACTCATATATTGAGATTTGCAAGAGCCCAACCGTCCCCACTGAGGAAGAAGGTCATCTTCTAGGGATGGATATCCTTATCGACGTGCTTCAGGCACGTGAAGACGCGCAACGCAAAGCATTGAAGCTGCGCCGCGAAAGTCCAACAAGCGCGGGCCTTGAGGACAAAACTCTGAGAGAGATCGTCTCGAGGTTCTTCAAGGTAGGCTTGAGCCCCCGATCAGATGGTAGTCCCACGGGATCGGGGGTTCAAGCTTCTCAATTGAACAGCGAGCATACTCGAGGGCCCTCAGCAAATCCAATAATAGCACTGGGAAGACCACAAATTCCGGACCACAAGGTGCAATCCAGCGGACCGTCCTCGCACACGGTAGGTGGAAAATTTGCATTGTTACTGTGTTGTCTCGGCTAATGCACACTCATAGAATGGTTTCCCTCGGACGAGCGAGCAGAGGAGCCCAGTTGGGAACAATGACAACCAAAGGGAGAGGCTGCAAGCGGAGAAGGACGAGACGAAGCTCACGAAAGCGCAACAAGAGAAAGAGAAAGAAGAGAAAAATGTGGAGAAAGCTATTGACCTCAAGATGTGGGCTGACGTTTGCATCCCTTTCATGATTCTGGTTACTACCTGGTTTTATCTGAACGCTTGGTGCGTAAGTTCGACTTCGTCGGTGGCTTTTGATCAACGACTCGTGCGCAGTGGAATTTCGCCGATATCCCATTTGTACCGCCTCTTAATCGATGGTTGGTGGAGGTACTCTCGAAAACCTGTATGTCCTCCGTCGTGTATCACCTTGTACGAACTTAATTTGACGGTTTACTAGAACCACTTCGCCGACTGGATCACACCCCCCTGTTAGTGTGGTCATTGGAAGGGCGAGTATCATCCCATATTTCTATCCCGTCTTCATCGCTGTTCTCGTTCACTGTTGTGGCCATGACTTTGAACGTTGCTCCATCGAGTACAGGAAAGACTGGGAACGCTACTGTTCCATCGTGAAGTACAAGTTTATACCTGGAGTTTACTAGCATTTGATACTATCTCGATAACGCTACCTGTCTTCATAAATAATATTCCGTTTGCCAACGATGTATCGACTCCATAATTTCACCAAGTCCGAAGACCCTGTAACCCCCAGATCTGACCGTATGATTATCTATGATTATGATCAATGCTGTACGCATGGTATACTATTCACGGGACAAGGTTCACCCTCCTTTGGCCTTGCTGTGTAGCTAAGTACTCGTGCCAGCGCATGAGATCTCAAGTTGTACTGGAGTTGCGTGCGCAGCTTCGCTGGAAAGGAATCTTCCGTATCATTCACTCCGATAAGGCATTTGTGGGTCCGCGTTGCTGTGAACATTGACAGCGCCCTTGATCACGCTACCACCGCCTCCTTACTACGAGGACGCCAGTTTGAGAGAGCTGAATGGAGTTAGAAGCACTCCTGTTGAGCGTGGACATGCACGAAGCGAGATGGGCCTCACAGGATTCGCCCTCGATGGCGATATGAAACCTGCCCTGATGGATCTCTCCCAGAAGAGACGCTCGTGGTCGGGTATAGATAGCATCAAGTTCGAACAACGTCCCCACGTCCGCTCCCTTATCTGAATCCCTTCTACCTTAACCATGGGCGGCGGCCTCGGTCGGGTGACAAATCACCCAGAATACTATCTGAGTGATGGGAGTGTGTCCTTCTTGGTAGGTCTCGCTGGTCCAACGTCGACCTCGATCGTTCGGCTGATCAGCATGTATGTGGCGGCTGGACGTTCAGACTGGCAACACCTTGTTCAAGGTCCACCAATCATTCTTTGAACGCGAGTCCCCGCTCTTTCGCGATCTCTTTGCACGTGCCTCCAAGGAGGACCCGCAATCGGGCACCGACGCACGCCCGTTTACCCTCGATGTCACACCCGACGAGTTCGCGCAATTTGTGTGGGTTTGGTACAACAAGTGAGTGATTTGCTCGGATGTCGTCGGGCCATCGGTTCATCGCTTGATCGGTCAGGGATTATTCTTATCGACAGCAGACGAAGGCAGGGTGGAACACAATCCTGCGGCTCTCCACGCGCTGGGAGTTCCCGATGATCAAAGAGCTCGCCATTCGAGAGCTTGACATCTGTGGACTATCCCCTGCCGAGAGAATTTCAATTTACCACGAATATGGTATTGACGACGACCGACTCCTCAACTCGTATGTCGAGATCTGCAAGAGCCCCACTGTGCCCACTGGGGAAGAGGGCCATCTCCTGCAGATGGAGACCTTGATTAACGTGCTTCAGGCACGTGAAGACGCGCAACGCAAAGCATTGAAGTTGCGACACGAAAGTCCAACAAGCGCGGGCCTTGAAGACGAAACTCTGAGAGAGATTGTTTCGACGTTCTTCAAGGCGGGCTTGAGCCTCCGATCCAATGGTAGTCCCACACGATTGGAGGCTCAAGCTTTTCACTTGAATGGCGAGCGTACTCAAGGACCTTTAGCAAATCCAACAATAACATTAGGAGAACCACAGGTTCCGGATCGAAGGACGCAATTCAGTGGACCATCCTCTCACACAGCAAGTGGAAAATTTGCATTGTTGCTGTGTTGCCTCGGCTAATGCACACCCATAGAACGGTCTCCCTCAGACGAACAAGCAGAGGAACCCAGTGGGGAACAGCGACAAGCAAGAGAAGCTGGCCGAGAAGCTGCAAGTGGAGGAGGACAAGACGAAGCTGGCGAAAGCACAACAAGACAAAGCGAAAGAAGAGGAGAAACTGGAAAAAGCACGACTGGCCAAGGAAAGGGAGAAGGAGAAGGCCGAGAAAGCAAAGCAAGAGAAAGAGCGGGAAGAGTGGGAGAGGCAGCAACAGGTATGGGAGGCGGAGAGGGAGAAATTGAAGCAAGAAAAAGAGAAGGAAGCGCGGGAGAAGGCGAAGAAGCAGGAGGAACAGAAACGACCGGAGACACCTCTCCGCAAAGCTGTACGTCCCGGTCAACTCCACTCCTTGTCGCTGTTAACACAACTGCACAGTGGGGCAAGTAAAATCCGCATCGTTGGCTTGCGCACCTCCGGTCCAAGCAGTGGATGTTGTTTATGTTGTCATCGCTTTTGTGACGCTCGTCATCGAGCGGTATATGTAACTTTTGTGTACACTACGATCTGATCCGTCATTGTCCCACTGAATACCATTCAATTCAACGTGCGGGACAGGGCAAAGGAAAACTTACGGAACCAAGCACTGGTAGACTAAAAATGGCGAGCAAGACTTGACACATATAGAGCAGCACTGACGGTGTCGTTGTCCCTCTCCTCTATAATGCCACGACGCTACACCGACTGTTTTACAAGCCCTTCAACGAAAGAAACAGTGAGTAGACACGTCCGTAGGCAAATGACGCACCTACCTATCTCCCGTTCATCCACTTTTATCGCCGTCTGCTGGTTTTCTACCCCAAACCACTTCCGCCCACCGTATTGCGTCCGTCGAGTGTTTCTCCCCCTCGCCTTTCCCGTGCACCCGAGCTAAGTTTTTAAGTCTGGTCATCTCCTCGTCGGTGATGGGCGCGCCCGAGCGAAGTTGTTGCTTGAGGTCTTCTAGAATGGACGCTTGTGCATGGTAACGAGCGCGGTCTTCTCTTTCGATATTTCTTTGCCAGAGCAGGTGAATGGATACGGAGGTCAGAGCAGTGGAGTACAAGATGTGAGGTAGGTATGGTGTGGGCATAGCCAAAGGTCGTGAATGTGAGGGAAAGAGTTCAGTCCTGCCAACGTGAACGGAAGCATCGGTCCGGCCGTCCCGTCAAGCGCAATTGACATCGAGCAATTACTGAGTGTATGAACTCTAAGTCGATCCCAGACCAGTAGGAATACAAGCAACATTAACACATCCAAACGAACGACCGTCATTCCTCTCTCAGCTAGTGGCAGATACCGACGGCCGTTTCTTTTTCTTCGACTTTGACCAAGTCAATCTAAGGACAATCAATAAACGGATTCAAACTCACGTGGGTTTTCATCTTCGTCGAGGCGGTTTCTTCAGACTGTTGGAATGGATCCAAAATCTCTCGAAGTGCTTCACTCCGAGAGATAGGTTTTCCGTCAATCTGAGCACCTTCTGTCAGCAACACGAACATGTCTTCCCGCCCTCCGGGAGGTTTCAATCGAAGAATAACATCCTGTTTATGCCCAGTAAATCGATAGGCGTTCCGTTCCAGCGTGAACTCCACCCGAGGGTTAAGCAACGAATAATTCTCCACCACGATCGTGTCCAAAGTTGGCAACATCTTCCCTCGACGATAATTTCCAGGAACGGAGCCGGGAAATAACCAAAGCTTCCGAACATGCGATCGTCTCACGTTGATGAGCCGCAGGGCAACGACGGATCCGACGCCGATATGGAAGCACGCGAGCGCGAGCCGATGGTTCGCCGGTCGAAGCTCTTTTTTTGGAGGTGCTCCTTCTTCCTCGCCTGGGACATCGTATGTCCAGTATCGCCAGGCCAACGCGACGCCTGAGCCTCTGTATTACATACATCCAATTGAGCCATGTCACGCGAGCACGAGGAAACACAAACGCGAAAACAGCATCCAGAAAGAGGAATAGCCAGTTCAATTGTATTGGTGCAGGAGGGCGAGAGAGCTCATAAAATGGCACGGCAGTGATTTTATCGAGCACGTCGGATTCTGGGGTCTTGAATGCTCCCTTTATTCTGCTAAATAGCGACATTTTGCGATCATAGAGCAGCCTGTGACAACCCATAGGAAATGGAGGCCTCAGCTGTTGCCGCGAAATCGCACCAAAGAGGTGGGTCGTCGACCGCCGGCACAGGGTCGCCATCCAGAGCAGTAACTCGCGTACTTGACCGAGTTCAAGGTGAATTCATTGTCCAGACAAGGTCACCAAAATACTACGGCCACGTGATGTTCAACATTTCGTTGCGACTCACCGCGTCGCCATTAAGCCAGGCTGCGCTGTTGAACTGCTCGAATGCAAAGAGATATCCGCCCAAGTTTCTAGCGGCAGCGAAATGAGTTGAGAAAGGAGGGTCTGAATATACTGTGTTCTTCGTTCCTTGAATTTTCCCAAGTTTTTTGTTCGATCTGATCCACTCCTCCGCGAATTGACACGCACGCATTCTTTCACCAAAACTTTTAAACGAACCATGTCCGAATCGCCGTTCACCGAATCCTGGCTTGCTGGCCCTCAGGAAACTCAGTTCTTTACGCGGATGTACTGTCCTGCGTTCCCCGCCGTAGCCGCGGTCGTGTTCGTCCATGGTTTTGCTGAGCACATCGCGCGTTACGAACACGTCTTTCCAACGTGGTCCTCCCGCGGTATCGCAGTCTTCGCCTACGACCAACGCGGCTTCGGAAGGACCGCGCAAGACAAGGAGCACAAGAGCAAGGACAGCGCGTACGGAAAGACAAGCTGGCGAGAGCAGCTCGAGGACATCGAGTGGGCTGTTCAGCAGACCAAACAGCAGTTTGCTGGTGTGCCCATCTTTTTGTACGGTCATTCGATGGTAGGCTTTGCGTTCCTCCTTTCCTTGGACTCTGAATAAAGGGGTGCATGGTAGGGTGGCGCGTTGGTCCTCGCGTTTCCTACCCGCACGCAAGGGCCGCCATCGAAGGAGGCCGTGTCAAGCATCTCTGGGATCATCTCAACTAGCCCGCTCATCTTACAGACCAAGCCTGCAAGTAAAGGCACTCGGTGGATCGGCGCCAAAGCGAGCCGAGTCGCGCCTTCCTTCTTGGTTCCCGCCCCGTTAGACGTCAAGGTAAGCCACCGTGCAGTTAGCACCTCCACCGTAATTGAGAGACGCAGGACTTGTCACACGACGTTGCGGTCGGTCAAGCGTACCTGAAGGATC
>JBBPOF010000641.1:0-19239 GCA_038091315.1 Porphyrellus cyaneotinctus | reverse complement strand
ATGTTGATGCCATCTACCTCTCCTGTGCCAAACATATGTGAAGCAACAAATGCTTCATCTCTCACAAGGTCAGGTGTAGTACACGGAACCATTCCAGGACCTGTGGAAACACCTCTTTCTAATCTCATGGAACTCAACCCTGTTCCCTGAACGTTCATGCTGCTGAGACCTCTGAGTCTCCCCCTCCTCCTCATCTGATCAAAGAGGATCCAATTCAGGAGTACCTTCATACCCTGAATATTGACTGCACCCATGCTCTTAAAACCTTGAAGATTTGCTTTGACAAGGACTCTGATGAGCATGGCGAACATGTTAACAATGTTAAAGAGGAAGAGATTCCTTCTGCAGAAGAATCTCAATCAGATTTTTAGATTGAAGGAGTGGTTCAATGTCACTACCTTCCCATATAATTATGCCTGTAATTATATCTGACAAAAATGCTAGATCATTGCAAATTCCTCTATCTGCATTTGTTGGACCTACGGGGCAAATTGTCAACACCACTGCTCTTCTTAACAGTTGCACTACTGGATGCTTCATCAACAAGGATCTTGTCAATTGAATAAAGTGGCCAAAGACATGTATAGCACACCCCCTCAAAGCCCATAATGTAAACAGCACTTCCAATCAGAGCAGACTCATTTGTTATGAAGTCCATCTCACTATCCAAGTCTCCAAAGTTGATATGATTCAAACATTCATAGTTTTGCACTGCAGTTCATACAATGTCATCTTTGGCCTACCCTGGTTGCAGGAGGTCAATCCAATCATCAACTAGACCACAGGAGCTATCAGGATCTCTGACAAACTCCCTACTCTCGAACATGATGACCCAGAACCAGGATCCCTCTTCCAAGTGCCCCTGGCACACCCATCCCCACAGACCCCATTTCCAACAGGCTCTCTGTCCTACCTCCTCAATGCCATCATTAATGCCAATGACTTTGTTACAGTTGTCAATCCATCATCCACATCCATTCCAACTGCCCCCAATACCAATGTCCTCTCTGTGAGGTCTTCTCCCCTAGACATGCTCAACACAATTGCCCTATGTGATGCTGCCCTAACTGCAGTACCATTGGCCACTCCCTCTATAAGTGCAACAAACCTGGACAGACTTCTCCCTTCTCTGCTCCTACCAGATGGTTCACCCCTACTGGACTTCTCTCCAGAGGAGATAGCGATGATAGTGGAAGCTCTGGGACATTCTGAGGTGGTACCTCAGGAGTATAAAGGGGGTAATGTTACAATTTTCCCTTCATTAACTCCATCCACATTACCCCTATCTGCCCCACCCCTTACAGATCCTGAAGACATGCCTTTTTGTTTTCCAGACTTCATTCAGTTTCCACCATTTTGTCTCTAGACAGCACATAGATCTGCACACACAACCCATTCCCTATTATGTTAATGTCCATTCCCTTTTTGTCTAGAACCATTCCCAAAGCAGTATAGTCCATCTTCTTTTGATTGTGGTGACATAGCCTTGTTTTCTTTCTGACTTCTGGAGCTGCATCAATTCCCTTTTTGTCATGGTCCATTCCCTTTTTGTTGTGGCTTATATAACCTTTCTCGATTTGTCATGGTCAGACAGCATCTTGATGACCTGGATCCCTTTGAATATCTAGCAGGTGGCTACTGCAGCCTACTGTATAGTCAATTGGGTCAAAGTATGAACATGGCTACAACATCTTCAGTCAAGATTGCAACAGATTCAGTGAAAGGCATGGCTTTGCTTCTAACAAGGCAAATTCTGTATGAGTAGTATCTGATTAAATCAGAGTGTATGTGATGAACTTAAATATGGACCACCCATCTTCATTTAAGTTTCACAACATATGCCAATTTTCAGGCATACTCTTTTTTCTCTTTTCCTCCATATCATTTAATCCCCTCACCCCTTTACTCCAAATTAGTAACAAGTTGAATTCCTCCTGTCAACTACCCTTTTTTTTTGGCAAGAGGATGGCACCATTCAATCTATTGCCACATTCAGTTGCTACACATCAGACTTTGATCAATTTTGCATTGGCATCATTCATCACAAACTTGGTCATGCCTGAAATCCCTTTGGTACATCACATCTATGCTGTCTCCTCAAATATCACCCATTTGAAAGGTCAGTGGTACTATAGCAAAGAGCAAAAGTTTTACCTCCTTGACACCATGGCTCCCAACTATCTCTTTGGGTATGCCTTTATTCTGTGTTGGTATCAGCTGTTGGCTGATCTATGTGCATGCATACAGATGTCAAGCCATGATGAGTAACATGGCATGGCAGCGACATGGCTGTTATAAACTAGAATCAGTTCAGTACTTCAACTAGCCACTTGAATCTGCAATGATTGGATGCTAAGATGACTAGAACTTGCTCAACCATTTCAACTCCACTACCAACACATGCTGCCTGATGAAGCAGTTCCTTTACCTTTGCAGTACCTACAATGCCCTCCAAGATGGATGGGATCTCATGCAGCATGGCAACCAGACATTTGACATTCAATATCCTGGCTCGAACAGCACTGTTACAGAGATGGGTCTTTATTCTATATCCCAGGCTGGCATTACAGCTGTACAGACTCGTGTAGGAAATCACACCAACCAAGTATGGATGCTATATTTGAACATGAATTCTATGACCACATGGTCATATGACTGCTTGAGTTCTTTGTGGATCTCATCGCCTTACCAGTCTGGTATCACTGTTTGGAATCTACTGGCTCTGCTCAACAAATATACTCTCCAGGATTCCAGGACATCATACTTTAATAATGGCAGTGCCCTATAATATGAATATTTGAACAACATCACCATGAATCCATATGGGACCAAAGTCTTTGTGCCAAGTGATGAATTAGTTCCTCCTCCTCCCATGCTAACATGATTCTTCCCTGGCCATGACACCTGTCTCACTACAGTGCCTGGACAATCAGATGTGATGACAGTCAACATCATACTCAAGTTTAGCACAGAGATGTTGAGTCTGAGCATCATGAACAGTATCACTTTCAACATGTCCTCTTTGGGGATAGAGGGTTCCCTGTCATTGCATCTAAATGCCATGGGATGTAGTACTATAATGAACCTGGTGACTATAAGCATTACTGCAGCTGTTATATCCACTTTCCCATGGTTTACAATGTTGAACAATGTTCCAGATGGGATTTTAGAAATTGTAGTGAACAATCCTAGTACCAAAGATGGGACTATGTCCACTGAAGTGAGTATCTTGTCCTGGAGTGCAGATTTTCAGAAATCAGAATGTGCATTAGATACAGTGACTCCAAAAACCCTTTCAATGTTTAACCCTAATGCAGTGTGTGAAGCACACTGCAAACACCCCTGGAAATTCCGCTTAGCTATATGGTGACCAAACAGAGTACAAACTCATGGCTATAAATTGGTCCCTTGGTTTCATGTGATTTAACCTAGTATTGGCGAGGATATGATTATTTTAAGACAGCAATGTCATTGAAAGGGTTTTTTCACTTTTGAATTGACAAGGGTATTTGGTACTACTAGTACTTGGTATAACCTCCTTTGGTGTTGAGGACAGCCTCAATTCTTCTAGGCATGCTTTCAATCAACTTCTGACACTCCTCAACTAGTATCTCTTCCCAAACCACCTGAATCCTCTCCTACAATTCCAAAATCCCTTTAGGAGGATGTTTATACTCTGACAGTCTCCTTTTAAGGTAACCTCAGAGCTGTTCAATTGGATTTAGGTCAGGAGACTGTGTAGGCCATCCCATAGTATCAAATTCCTGTTCTTCTAGCCACTCATTCATCTTCTTCCAAGTATGCTTGAGGTCATTGTCTTGCTGAAAGATCATTTGAGGAGGATTGAGACCATAATACTCCAGAGTATTGAGGAGTTCATCCTTCAAAATTTGAAGGTAAAGGTCTCCATCCATCCTACCATCAATCTTGACAGCATAGCCAACTCCCTGCCAAGTCATGGAACCCCATACCATCATAGAACCACCTCCAAACTTGACAGTCCCATCCACAAGCCTATCACTAAAGCCCTCACCTGGCTTTTTCCACACCCATTTACATCCATCTGACCCTAGGCGATTGATTTTATTCTCATCTGACCATATTACCCTCTTCCAGTCCTCTATAGTCCAATCTTTGTGAGCTTTAGCAAAATCCAAACGAGCCTTGCGATGCTTAGCAGAGAGAAGAGGGCATTTGGACTTGACTACTGCTTTCATGCCTGATTTTTTCAAGTGAAGGCAGACAGTATTGGCAGATAGAGGCTGGTTGATGATGTTGGTGAGTGCTTTGGTCACCTGGATAGCATTTTCAGCCTTTCCAGTGCAAATAAGATATTGAGCATGATGAATATTGATGGTAGAAAGCTTGGTAGGATGACTTCAAGAGACTTTGGAAGAGCAGAATGCTCTTTGAAGCGAAGCCTGGATATAGTGGAAGTGCTGCAAAACCCTTTCAATGACATTGCTGTCTTAAAATAATCATATCCTCACCAATACTAGGTCCAATCACATGACTAAGGGACCGATTTGTAGCCGAGAGTTTGTACTCTGTTTGGTCACCATATAGCTAAGCGAAATTCCCAGGGGTGTTTGCAGTGCACTTCACACACCACATTAGGGTTAAACATTGGAAGGGTTTTTGGAGTCACTGTAGATCGTCAATCACTTGCTTTTATGCAAGGGTGATCTGAACAATTTATGGTGTTCCCTAACTCAAACTATGACAGCAGTGGGCTCTAACACTCAAACAGCCAGTACACATTCACCCACAAGGCATACAAAGTGGGCATGTTCAGATACTCTGGCAATTTCAGACAGTGCTGGACAAACTAGACAAACTGGAAAAATATAATGGCCATTGATTCTGACATTGTCAGCAATCTAGACACATGGTGGAAAAGCCAGCATCTCATGGTCTAATGTACACTGCATGTTTTTTCCCTCCTAGAGCCTAGGCTCACCTTTTGATAGATTGGAGTCAGGCAGCCACAAGTGTAAGCATCATTGTGCATGCTGACTTGAACTATGACACTCAGCACCATATGCCTCAGTTCCTTGCATGCGGTCCATTTAATAAGTGGGGCTATGACCAAGATATCTCAGCTCTCATAAAGCAGATCAATGATAGCACCTGGGAACTAGAGATCATGGCATCTTGGCCAATATACCTTCAGATCAATGTGTTTGGATATGATAAGTACTTCTATGGTGATGTCAACAGTGGTTTCATCATGGATTGCCTCCCACTGAATTGAATTATACCAAACTACTTGCACATGTTGGCTCTGTCATGGCCAGTGCTGGCTTGTGCATTGGTGATTGATGACCAATTGCTTCAGTGGTCACTGGAACCCCATGGACAGGCCTCTGTTGGTGCCATTATATATACACTCTTATTGATGATTCCCTTTATCACTGGTATACTTGTAGTGGTGATCTTCATGTGGACCTTTCATGGCATCTGCCACAACTGCTATAGTTCAAGCCCAAGGCACAAGCAAATACCTTCCCATCCTCAACAACATGGGTGATACCAAGTCAATGACAGACCTCAAGGATACTGTACTGGTCTCAGACAAGATCTTCCATCCAAAACAATCTATGGAGATCATTGGATAGCTGTTAACACTGAGACTAGTCTCCAGTGGATCTTGTACTTGTTGCTGGGAACAACAACAAATAATGGTCTTAGTACAACAACATCAGCATATAGAAGGTTGGTCTTGCTATCAACATGTTGAGTAGCAGAAGATGGGTCTCACTCAGATAGGTCCAAGTGGTGCTAGAAACTAGGCTGGATAGGGTAGAACTAGGGAACTACTGTATATACAGTGGAGTATATGTATATGGAGGAGCAGAGTATGAAATGGGAACAAGAGATTCCATTTTGGGAGTGGTGCTGTCTGTCCACAATGAATCAAGAAAGGTTACATAAGCCATAACAAAAATGGAATGGATGCAACTCCAGAAGTCAGAAAGGAAATAAGGTTGTGTTACCACAACTGAAGGAGAATAGACCATACCACTTTGGGAATGGACCTAGATGAAAAGAGAATGGACATTGACATAATGGGGAATAGGCTGAGGGTTCAGATCCATATGCCATTTAAAGAGGAAATAGTGGAAACTGAATGAAGTTAGGAAAACAAAAAGGCACATTATCAGCATCTATAGAGGTTGAAGTAGATAGGGATAATATGGATGGTGTGAACAAGGGAAAAATTGTAACAATGGCCAGAGGACAAGGGCAAGCATTGCAACACTCAAGTATAAGATTATTGATTGAAAATCCAAGGTCAAGATTAGTGAGTTAGGTGTCATATCATCCCTCATAGGCAAGGCTATGATGGATGTGGACCTCCTCTGGGTCATTTCCAAAGTCAAGGGCCTTGAATATCCTACTGGTGAGTCCAGAGAATCCATTGAGATTGTCATCTTTGGAGAGCCCTAGCTCATCGAGATAGAAACACACACTCTCAACAACATCATCTATGTGATCCTTGACAGTCCCATCTTCCGTGCCCAGACCAAATTGGATCCTAATCCTGCACATATGGATGATCTCAGTTCAGCCATCTTTTACTTGACCTGGAACCAGGCTATTGCAGCCACCATTCACAAGTTCCTATGATCGACATTTACCACATCAATAACTATCATGGCACACTTGCACCCATTTACCTTTTACCCAAGGTCATCCCAGTTTAGCTCTCATTGCACAATGCCAAGCTCCAGGGTCTATGGCTGCTTCATACTCATGGATGATTGGAACTCTGTTCATCAAGGAATTACTTCCCAGCCAAATTGGAATGCATTAAGTTTGAGCTTGTCTTTGCCCAGACATTGGTCAGTCTCCTCCTCGAAGTTATTGATGCTGAATGATGAAATGTTCCTTATTGCATCACCATGGCTCAATGCAGACCCTAGATTGTTGTTGCAGCATTTGGACCCATCAGACAATGATCTTACATCCTGAAGGAGTATGGTCAAAGCAGACAAGAGTTTGACGATTTCTTGGATAAGGCAAATAGGGCAATCATGCAGGAGCAGTGGACCATTCCTGATCTGTTCCTTCAAGTGAAGATGCCTCAGAGACCATTTAGCACATATTCTCAAAGGGCATCATGCAAATCGCTCATGACATTCGCTGAGGAAAATGGTAACTCACTGCTCAACAAGGCTGTCAGTTCAGTATATGTTTTTCATCTGTCAGTTGACCATAAGTACTCACCCTTGTTATATCCTAGTTTACCAACACAGAGGGCAGAGTCACCCAAGAGTTTGTGCAAAAACTGCAGTTGTTGAGTTCTAAGAACTCCAAAGGTGAATTATCTATTGGGAGGTTCCTGATCAAGTCCAATGAAGCATTTTTTGATAAGGTGCACAAGAACAAGTTGTCCAGCACTGCCAGTTATATCTCATCACATTAGGAATGGGTATGGAGTTTGCATGAGATGTTGATGGCAGATGAGCATTCTCAACTAGCTAGTATGTACTTTTTTGATTTAATTGGAATGGCATGCTCATGCCATGTGAAGCTCAGAGCATAGTGTCATATTCCATGTTTCAAGTTCAACCCTACACATTACCTCCAATCCTTCCAATCCTTTTACCAGTTCACTCTTGTTAACTCCACCACTCACTATGTCATCTTCTGACACATTCTGCTTATCCACATCTCTGGCACACTTCTTCACCTCTAGACTCCCATCTGCCCTTTCTGTTCTCTTTAATTATGACTCCCTTTTTATGACTCCCTTTTGCTCATTCCTCTAACACAAACCATTGCTAATTAACTTTAACCTGTGTCTCACTTAGGAGCACGGCTCTGGTCATTAGTATGCCCATCACAGCTCTGAACATTCATGCATCTGCCACAGCTCCAGATATTTTGTACCTCTGTCATAGTTCTATTATACTTGCCTCCATTCCCCATTACTTAGTCATTTGGACCTGTCACCTCCATATATAAACTCTTAGAGTATTATATTGTACTCTAGTTTGAATATCAACTTGAATACCCCACAAACCCTTGACCTTCTAAATGGGTTGACTTTCAACTCCTCCAGTCACTACCTTTGGCTTCCTTGTTGTTAATACTCCATTACTCATCCAATACAAGGACACAGTTCATATAAGGGCACAGCACTCTGCCTCAAGTTACTGAAGCCATAGTCCTTAGCCCCTCCACTCATGTCTGTAGGACATTTGTCCTCAGATATTTCTATCTGTCCTTGTTTCCTATATCATCTTACTTAACATACTTCCAGACATTAGCATCTGCTTCTAGATGTCTTTGTCCACCTTTGGACTTCGTCATCCATCTCCAGACTTCATTATCCACCTCTAGACTTTGCTGTTCACCCTCAGACCTTGTTCCTCATTATTGGACCTGGTCAACCCCTAAGCAGACTTGCACTCTGGTGTCAAGGACAGAGCATAGGACCCTATAGTAATCATGGTTCTAACAAACAGAGACACTGAGTATGCATCTGTTTGCTGAGAGTGGCATGTTGCCATATGGTGATGACTTTGTCATTATGAGCAGAATTCAGATTGAGATAGCCCACTAGGTTTTGGTTGGCCTTTGTACACTATCATTCTTACCTTGGGGCAGGTGAGTAGTTCTGTGAGATATATAAGAGCATGGGTACTGACATGCCTCACAGATGTTGGCTGCAAACAGTTATCAGATGATGTTTCTCACAGGTCAAAACTATCAAGATAATCTTCAGCTTTACATTCCTGGCACTGTATTCCTAGCTTCTTCATGTGGTATGCCTTGTTCTGGTTGAAACCATTCATCTATGTGCTCTCTGCTCCTTGGTTATTCTTTGATCCCACTTTCTTCCTGATTGCCATTCCTGTGTTATCCCTGTTGCTTGCATGAATCCACACTATTATCTCAGATGTTGCTACTTGGTCATACACTGTCTCATCTGCTGCTGCATTCATTTTCTTTGGGTTAAACTTTGGAGAGGAAGCAGTGAGCATGATTATCATCATTTATATTGCATACCTGACACATTTTTGTTGCATAGGGTGCTTCCACTGAGGTTTGGGTGCTGCATGCATGCATTGTGTAGGGTTCCCAGCAAATCTAGATTGTGGCCTTGTGGTACTGGGGAATTACACCCAACTTGGCATTGCCTGGCATTATGACACTGTGGTAGATTGTGTGCATCCTCTGGCCATTGTCATTGATGTGCTTTATTTATGCATATCTCTTACTTTATGATCTTCCAGGTGCATACAATCATAGTGTGGAGTAGGATTGTTTGTTGATGATTTTCTCTAGATTATTATCATCAGACACTACCCAAAGTGCCCAACTTTTTCAGGATGTTGTCTTGGAGAAAATTGGTTTTATGGTGCACTCGTCTTTTTCTGCTCCAACCTTAGAAACCCACTAGATCTATGAAGTGGGGAGTTGTTGAAGAGCCTTCATCTATAACACTTATAGCAGGTCCTTCTGACATTACCACAGATCAAATTTGTCACAACTATTTGTATCAATTATTGATTTATGGATATTTAACCAGTTCTTGAATTTAGTGCCTGAGAAAGCTTCTCTCCCAGTTTCTAGAACTAAAGGTGCCAAATCCAGGAAATGAGGGAAAGGCAAGCTACCAGAAGATCCTGCTAAACAACCTGGGCCCTTCCTTCTGATAAAATGTGTTCAAACACCATCCATTGAACAGACAGATTAGAAAATGCTGTTTCCCCCTTGTTTTATGAGTTAGTCATGTATGTGAATCCACTCCTATTCGTCAGATTTGATTCAAACAAACTATGTGCCCAATTACACTGCAAATACAGGTGCTATCTCACTTTAATATTGAGTAGGCAGCTGTGTCAGACTTAAATCCTTGCCAGAATATCTGCCTACCAGTGGACCAGAAGGATGGAATTCCCTCACTGAGGCCAGCAATATTATTACAGTGGAACCAGCTGAAGTCAGTTGTTCCCCAATCTCACCTACACCAGATGATCATGCCTATGATAGCATCAATGAAGACTTGAGAGATAGATGCACTGTACATAGTTTGTCTACCACCTTCTGAAAGTCCATTGAAGTATCCATAGAAATAGAAGTGGCAGAGATGCCATGACATAGGAAATTGATCATGTTCTCAAATGTGGGTGTTGTTACAATTTTCCCTTCGTTCACCCCATCCGCGTTACCCCTATCCACTCCACCCCCTATAGATGCCAAAGACCTATTCTTTCATTTTTCAGACTTTATTCAGTTTCCACTGTTTCCTTATTGGATGGTGTATGGAACTGCACACACGGCCCATTCTCTATCATGTTAACCTCTATTCCCTTTTTGTCTAGGTCCATTCCAAAAGTGGTATGGTCCATCTTCTTTTGGTCATGGTGATGCAGCCATATTTCCTTTCTGACTTCTTAGGCTGTGTCCATCTCTTTTTGTTATGGTCCATTCCCATTTCGTCATGGTTATTTAACCTTTCTCTTTTCGTCATGGACGGACAGCACCTCCCAAAATGGGATCTCTCATTCCCATTTTGTACTCTGCTCTTCCCTATATATACCTAGCTGCCTGTATTAGTATTCCCCATCTAGTTCTACGCTATACAGCCTAGTTTCTAGTACCACTCGGCCCCATCTGAGTGAGACCCACCTTCTGTAGTTAGACGCATTTACTGTGAGACCCCTTCTTTCCATACTTCAATGCTGTCGTCATATGAGACCTACTCAAGGCTGTTTCCAGCAGCTAGATAGGATCCCCATACAGGAGACTAGTGCTTGCGTTCTTAACAGGTGTATAGTGAGTGTTGTGATGCATACTTGGGTTATGAAGGGTCAGTGTGGTTAACCTCTGTGACTGTGATATATATAAATGAATATTTGGAAGTGGACCACCTAGACCACTATTCAGTACTAGGGACCTAGGGTCAACTTGCTAGCCATCTGAAGCATCTATTCTATGGCACAAGCAGTGGCTAGGCATGCAAACTGCCAATGGGTTAATGCCATTATGACAAGCATCCACCAAAGGACAGTGTCCTAGGGTCAACTGAATTCATATAAACGATGAACTCACTGGGCATGAGCATCACCACCTCTTGTTGTATATGTAGAGTCATTTGGTTTGTATCGGAAGATGGAAGCATTGAAATATTTATTGTGATGATAGTGAAGTAAATGACAAACAGGGAACAAAAAACTAACCTGACATGCCAATATCAGCATTGTCATATGGCCATTTGACCTTATCTGCTTTCTTGTTTTCCTTTTCCTTTTCCTATTTCTTTTCCTCTATAGTTTCCTTTACTTTTACCTTTACCTGTTCCTGTTCCTGTCCCTTCTTATTTTCCTCCTCCCTCTTCCTTTCTGACTCTGACTCTGACAGTGACAATGTCTCCATCTCCATCTCCATTCATTACTTCAGCATCTTCCACTCACACTTTTCAAGCTCCTTACTATCATTAGCCACCTTCATCTCTGGCTTTCCAGACTGCTCCTCTGGCATCCATTTCTTCTTTGACTTGCATTGTATGATCCATGTCCACATTGTCAACCTGAACCAGGAGCAGTCCCTGGCCTGCCATTCCATTCATGAGTTTCTTGGTGCTTTCTAAACAGGAACAGATTCCAATACCATAGTGTAAGTAATCCTAAGACTGTCTATCTGTTATCATTGCTCTCCTCTTCCTCCTTGTTTTTGGAATTGACCAAAGTGGGAATCTGTTAGATCCAGTTCTTCTGGACAAGTCCGACGAAGTCCGGAGGTGTGCAAGCACAAAGGGTCAAAGGTTGGGGTTGGAGGTATACTGGAGGTACAATGGAAGGTCAGAGGTAGATGGAGGGATGAGGTCATCGGTGCATGACTTATATGTCATACCCTTGCCAGTTCCCTAGGGACCTCATATTTCAGAGGAGAATGAGAGTAAGGATCGAGAGTGACTCAAAGGAAGTGATTAAGTTGATATTCGAACTGAGGTACTAAAGACAATGTATGGAGGTTTATATACGGAGGACTCAGGTCTGAATGACTAACTACACAGAGGTTGGAAGTAAATATCTCCATGCTGTGATGGAGGCAAGTATGCCCAGAGCTGTGCTACTAAGCAAGACACAGATTTGAAGTTTGTTAGCAATGATGAATGTCATACGAAATGAATAATAGGAACAGAGTGAACATCGGAGGAAAGCAGAGAACAAGTCTGGAAAGCGAGAAAGGAGAAAAGGTTGGAATAGACTCGGAGTTGATTTGGAAGCCCAGAGTTGGACTTAATGAAAATCTAGGATATGACAGAATCCATAACATTGACCCACTGCATCTAGCAGCTGGTTCAATTTGTCCTTCTCTACAATCTGTGAGACTGAGTAGTTATAATGGCTCCCATTCAAGAGGGTTCCAAGCAAAGTTTTATGATGTGACCAATCTGCAAATATAACTGAAGTCAGATTGAAAGCATCCATTAAGCACCACTTACCTAGGTCATTAGAATTGATGCATTCCAGGTCATGGATGAGGTTTTCTGGAAGCCTGTGCCAAACTTCTATACTCTCTGGATTATGATGGCCTACCACAAACTTGGTTACAAGGTATAGATTGAAGTCCGGAAAGCAGGTGTTGGCACTCAGGTTTGTACCTAGGCATATGCAACTGAAGAGCAACTGTGCAATGACAGCATCTATCATAACAAGCATACACTGAAAAAAGTTGACCACTATTTGGTTGAGCTGGTTGTGAGAGTTGTGGAAATTCTAATATAGTTCAGAAAATAAATAGTAGTGCCACAGTAACCAGTGCAGGTGCAGAACATAGTCGCCAGGGATCTGAGTCTTGAACTTAGGAGTGGCCAATGGAGGCATTGCTGAATACACTAAACCTATGGAGTCACCAAATAAATGACTAATGGAGTAGTAAACTCAGGGAATGTAGCCAAGAATGGCCATGTTGTATTTGTTTCCTGTGACATGCTTTGGGTAGAAGAGATTGAACACAGTGATATTGTTCACTGTCACAAAGCATGAATAATGATGGGGATCTGGTGACCTCTACCCAGTCATATCTGATGTCTATATATTTCATAATGACACCAATTAGCCAAAATGGGATAAGCTTTGATGAATAGTCCAGATACATAATGTTCGGCATGTTCAGTAGCTATCTCATGGTAAAGGTCATTGCTAGGGATGTTCAGCCACATAAATTGAATTGGGTTGTCAGTATTTGTATGTACTGAGGTTCATGATGCCAATAGAGATCATATTTATTCTTAGGACAGAGGAACCACATACATTGAGAAGAAACTATGTACACATAGACTTGCTGTAATCTACTGACCATGTGAAGTAAAATCTGTAGACCTGTCAGAAGCCCAGGGGGTTAACCAATGCTGGCTCTTGCAGCACATCCAGGGAAGGGTTTAAAGCTGCTGATTTGGCTAGAACAATGGTTTAGAGTTGGGTGAATGCATCATATGTGCCTTAATGTACTATACATTGATGCTGCTATGTTTTCCACCTTTGTAGAGTCCTCTATCTAAGAGCTAGCAATCGAAATAAATAGGAATAGATACTGATACTTACCTTCTACAATGGGGTCCTGTTGATGCACTGCCACCTCCAGTCCCTCATTGCCTTGGTGAGCTCCATATTGACATTGACCACAACATCATCACTCTTCTTCTCTGTCTGTTTTTCAGTTGCCTGTTTCTTCTCCTTCCCAATGACTACTATCACCTTCTTCTGGCCTGCAATCCTGTATCTCTTTTTGTCCCAAACCACCTTCTTCTTCTTCTGCACCATACTGTCTCTTTAGGAGCTGTCTCTGAGTCTATGTCACCTTCAGCATCCAAGTCATCATTCTTTACAGCAATGCCAGGAGACAGAAAGCCCAAACCAATGGTTCCATTGACAAGCCATCTTGCCTCACCAAATTCAAGTGAATTGCTTTCTCCACAGAGTATATGCACAACATACCTTTCACCACCCTTTTCCTATTGGTGGTATGGAGTGATAGTCTGTACCGATGTCTCACTGCACATAGCACACATTCCCACTCATTGGCTCCTTTCACTATAGACACCATGCCATCATAGATGCATCCATTTAGGATAATGCCAAGAGCATCATCATATTTCATCCATTCCAGATCAAGATTGATGTTTTCAGGGCTCCTGTGCTAGGTGTCAATGCTTGTAGGATTGTGTCAACTGACAATGTATTCTATGGCAAGATAGACATCAAAATATGGCACTCTCAGCAAGGAGTCTAGCTTCTGGCTGAGGTCATAGCAGGTGGCCACAAGTTGTTCAAGGACCATATTCATCATTACAAGAATTCGTTCAATGAATCCAACTTCTATGCAGTTGAGGATCTTTTACTTGAGGTGGAGGTATGTGTACATGGCATAGAAAAGGTAGTAGCACCATAGAAAGCACTCAAGTATTGAAGGTAGTGGTGTGGAAACCTGCACAAGATGACAGGGGTTGTGGATGGTGGCCTTGCCTCATATAAGAGGCCCATGGTTTTGTCTACATGGGTGCCAATGGCATAAGTAATGTAGGAGATGATTGCAGCATTGTACCAGTTGCTAGAAAAAATCTTGAGGTAGAACAGGTTGGACATGGGGCTTAGTGATCATTGACACAAGGGTGAATCCAAGATTATATATCTAGCCAATCTGCCCACCATAAATAGCAGTAACCATCATCATGCTGAATCACTATCAATATCATGAATGGGACATCAATGCAATTGATGTCACCACCAAAGCCCAAATAGATCAGCAGACTATATATAGTTATACACAGCACATGTATCTATGGGTAGATCCTGTGACCCTGCCAAGAATCAGTGAATCCTGGATCTACAGGGCACACAGAGCAATCTCCTACTCTAGTACACATGTAGAAAGTCAGGCACTTATACTACATTATTCTATAGCATTATTTAATGCTTGGTCTATATGATGCACAAAGTGACTTCCCAATGTTTGCACACATATATGGAGTCTGGGATCAGTAGTAGACTACAATATAGCACTAAACATACTTCTGTACATTTCCTATATATATTTATAGACCTACTGAGCTTGCTGAGCATGAGTTGAGGTTATCTCCATGTGATGGAATTGTACTATTGATGAATAACCATGCCTAGATATAGATGTAGATCCACCGAGCCTGCCAAGCATTAGTTGATGCTTGGTCTACATGATGTACAAAGTGACTTCCTAATGTAGGCATATACATATAGAGTCTGGAATCTAAAGTAAACTATAACTTAGTGCTAAACATATTTATGTGTGCTTGCTATATATATTTGTAGCCCTGCCAAGCTTGCTGAGCTTGAGTTGAGGTTGTCTTTACATGACAGAATGGTACTATTGATGAATAACTGCACTTAGATATAGACATCACCCTGCCAAGTTTACTGAGCATGAGTGCATTCTGTCTATGCCATGCACAAATAGATCTCCTGTTTCATATACACATTCACAGACTGGCTATATGTACTTCCTAGATATATATATTTATAGACTCACCAAGCTTGCCAAGCACAAATTAAGGTTTTCTTTATTTGATGGAACTACAGGCCTAATATACATATATGTAACCCAGTACATCATTGTCAGTACTTTATACTGCAGGGCTATACATAGTGATGAACACTATTCAGATAGATGTTAGTCCAGAGAGCTGAGTTTATGAATGTGATGTACTGTTCCTTCTGACAAATACCACTTTATGTTAAATGTACATACATGATGCACAATTTACACATTGATAGTGCTATATCTACAAATTGATGTACTGAATGTATAATCACAACAGACATCATATTTATTTTGAAGGACATACTACAAATGTTTACAAGTGAAATTGTTGCTATCATCTACAGGCCCTGTGGATTAGGCCCTTATACATCAGAAGTCAAGTGGGTCAACCACTGTAGAATCTTGTGGTACATATGTCCAGTGAAGCTGAAACACTACATTACAGTCTGGCAGAATCATACATATGTGCCCTGATGTGCCATGCATTGATACCATAATGGTTGTTGTATTCACAGATCCCTCTCTGGAGGGGAGAGTGGATGGTCCCACAATGTCTATGCTAAGAGTCAGCAATGTAAATCAAACAGGAATCATCACTAACCTTCCATGACAATGTCCACTTCAGTGCCATTATTGATATCCCATTTAGGACATCAATGCAATCAATGAGTCACCAAAGCCTGAATAGGTGGTCCACACATTGACAACAAGTGTAATGAAATTGGCAGCCTATCAGCAGAGTCCACCACATGTCTGACCTGCCAAACTTGCCAAACATGAGTTGATTCTTGGTCCTTATATACATACACCAAACAGTTACTTCTGATAAATATAACTTCCTATGCAATATGCATACATGAGATGTGATGCATATATGTACAGGCCCAATACATAGGGGGTCAGTAATGATATGCAATTCACATAGACCTGAATAAATGTGTAGATGCTATATACATTTTGGTGATTGGTAGTACTGCATACGTGGCTATACAAAGATATATACACTATCTAGATATATGTATTCCCCTGCCAAGCCTGTTGAGCATGAATTGACACTTGATCTATATAATATACCCAATGGCTATCTATGATAAATACAACTCCCTCTACAATATACATATACAATATACAATGTACACATCCATTGTGCTGCTGATACACATGTATGTGTCATCATGTAAAGCACCAGCCAGGTCATGTGTTGACAGCATGTTTGACATGCATTGTCTAGTTGCATGTGAAACCCACATTGATATTAATGTTTGTATTTTTCACAGATAAGAATTTATGTATGACCACACACTTCATTTGTAGATCACAAGAGACTGCATTATACTGACATCTATAAATCACAACTAGTCATCCATAGAATATTCCCCAATTGAAAATACTTATGATCTCCAGAATGGTTGCACTTGCATCCCATGGCCATTGTTGATGCAGATGCAGTCTTGACTAGTCCAGTGGTCAGCTTGGGATTGATGTCAAATTGCATGCAGGGCTTACTGGATGGCCTGGCTACATCACTCATTCTACCATGTCCAGTACCTTTGTCCACTGTTGCTGTATCTTTCTCTTTTTCCTCCTCTTTCTCCTTCTCCTCCTTCTCTTCCTCCTCCACTTCTGTGCTGTCATTGTCATTCCCTTCCTTGTTGTCCTCATCATCATCTTCACTTGAATGGCCCTCTCCATCTGACCCACTTCTCCCTCCTAGTTCATCTACCTCCTTGCTACCCTCACCATCATCATCCTTGTCCACACCCATATCTTTGCTTTCCCACTCATGTGCAACTATCTCTGTTGTCTTGCCAGCAACCTATATAAGGATCCTCTAAACTACAATCAGTGCAATATGCACAAGACATTAGGGTGTCTCTTACCAATCAATGGACAACTTCTATCATCATACCATGTCTTCACATCCTCTAGAATCATTTCACAGTGTTGATGTTGAGCACATGGGAGGGAATTACACCCCCAAAGCAAACACTGAAGAGATGTGTGTGGTGGCCCAGGGCAACCTATACTCACTCCAATCTTATTTTCATTATTATCCTGATGGGAAATATCTATGACATAAACTACTTACCCAATGACTCAATTTTAACCTGACTGATGTTTGGCATGGTGGCTGTGTGTTGGTGGCGATACTGGCTCACATATACTTGTTCATGGTGCCCAACAATGACCTCCATAGCAATGAACTGACTGAAGTTTTGCAAATGCCAACTGGATCCCACATCCTCAAGCTGGTTCTAGACCATGTCCAGATACATAAGGTTTTGAGCAAACACAAACCACCAAATGTATGGCTTGATATTGAGTTCCTTTTCACAGTACAGTACCACTGCAAGGGCATCACAGCAGAACAGTAGTTGCAGAAGAGGTTTTGCATAGATTTGTGGAAGGTGGAAGACAGTGTCACTCTGGGTGCCATCAGGAGTCATAAGCTCAATAGCCACCATGGCAGTTGTTGTTACTCAGGTTCAGTAAATAGTTTCAAGTGTGGCTTTCATGCTCACTTCAAACATGTCTTCATTGGGTCATTGGGATGGGAATGCATGGTAGTTTATATTTGGAGGTAGCTGTGTGGGGGTATGTAGGTGCTATAACACTCACCATGAATCTCTTATAGCCTAGAGAGTGTGGGAACCTATTGTTCCAAATTGATATACACCCATTGTAGCTATTTGTCAATTGTGACTGCATCTGAAATTGACATCACAAATCACTGATAGCTGATTTGGCAGGGTATTCCTACAATGTACAGTGGCTCAAACAACTGTCCCAATATTTGCATGTTTTCTCTTAAAGCTGATAACCCTCGACAATCCTAACCTGGACTGCCATTATGTTAGTGTATGAAATAAAGCACAGACTATTGGCCTTCTATAACACCAAGGGTCAAGAGATTTGAATAAGATTTGATGAAATGGCAGCCATTTCAAAATGATCACTCATTGGGACAGTTATTTGACTTTAAGTTTTTATTACATATATTAGATCATAGCATGCTGTAAAGTGATTACATATGTTTGGTAATGGTTCTATGATGTCACCTTTATGTAACTGAGTGTCAGACAAGACATACAAACTATACTATTCCATGTTTATATTCCATCCTCCCCTATACAATCTATTTCTACTTTAATATGATGTCTTTCTTCTCTTTTGGTCTTTCCTGTATGAAATTACTTGAAGACTGGCCCATGCAAGTCTACCATATGCCATGTTCTTCAAAATATCCAGCTACAGTAGGCTAGGCTTCATGGTGGCTGTCATTCAAAGCTTACCCCTATTAATAAAGAGGCTCTTGTATAGTAAATCACCACTAGCAAGGCCAAAAATGCTATTCATGCCATATAATGCAGCATGTCTGTTGTTGATGCTGCTGGCACCCTCCTGATAGTAGAAAATACCCTCAAGGAAGCCTTATAAGAGCCTGTGGTAAAGAAGAAAAAGTGCTAGTTTCTAGTGATCATAAGTAAATGGAATTAGCTTTGGCTCTAAGGTATTAGCATTGGAGTGTGGAGGACTGAAAAATAGTTATATGGTCAAGTGAGCCCAAACTCAACATGACTAGATCAATTGGCCAGGAGAATATGTGGAAGAACAAGTAAAAGTAACTAATCACTAGAGAGATGAAAGCTATAGCAAAGTTTAGAGGAGGCTCATTGATTGTATGGGACTAACTGCAGTGGG